>CALNHX010011658.1:0-30507 GCA_940337035.1 Agriotes lineatus
CACTAATATCCCAAGTGCATTAAAATAGCCGATTAAATTTTGACGTTTTCTGACAGAATGTTTTGCTAAGAAATTTGTCAAGTAAATTTGCCGCTCAACAAGCGGGGAAAATTTACGAGATATATTTCTTCAGAGCAACACATTCTGAGAGAAAATCGTCAAAATTTATTCAGGCTAGTTTTTTATGCACGCGGGATGTTCGGCGTGATTATTTCCTGAATAAATAGATAAAATTCAGTTGGTGAAGCACCTTTAATAATCATGTTAAAATTATGCACAAGCGATTAAATTTTGACGTTTAAATTTTTGTCATTGTTAAACTGACAGAAATCATAGTGATTACGCATTATTATGGATATGAAGGAAATAATCATTTTTAATTCAGCAATGCATAATCCGATTTTCATAATTATTTCAAAAATTTTATTAACCCATTGGCTACTTATAAGGGCTTTCTTGTGCGCTTATTTCTGGGAGACCCTGTCGAGTAGAGATGAACGAATGAAAATAACACATGTTAGAAATCACATTTTGATCAATTTAATATCGACTATGTTCTTATTGGTTTTATGGCTTTAACAAAAACAGGTCTTTGAAACTAACAGGAAATATTATGGTTACAGGAAAGTTCAAAGTAAATGTAACTGAAGAACGAAACTGCGCATTGTACCTAAACGGAAGCTTAGATTACGAAACCGAGGAGTCATATCAACTAGAGGTCCAGCTAATATCGTTACAAGGGTTTATTAACAGAGACTTCAGCACCACTCAAGTAACTGTAAATGTTGGAGATATTAACGACAACAAACCTTTTTTTATTTATCCTACTAATACAAAACCTGGAAAGTACTTTGCTGCAATTCCTAGCAATGCTCAATTGGCAACAAATGTGATTCAAGTTAAAGTAAGTATCATAGTTGTCTCTATTTTTGCTCTAACTAACAATATTTCAATATTTAGGCCGACGACAAAGATAGTGGAAAGTATGGAAAACTAAGGTATAATTTATCTGGAAACAAAAGTAACGAATACTTTAACATCGACATATCTACTGGGATGATAAAAACTAAAAAGAGTTTTCACGACCTTGAAGCAGACTCTTTGCCATTTAGATTAACTGTAAAAATAAGAGATAATCCTAATGGAACGATTGAATTTAATGAAATAGATGCTCCACTTATAGTGAATTTAGTGTCAGAAGCAAATAGAATGATACTTGTAATTGGCGACGCTAAGCCAGATGTGGTAGCCTCAAAACTTGACACTTTAACTAATGTAGTTCAAGAACAAACAGGGCTCATAGTTGGAATTGAAAAATTGAGCTCTAGAGAATATATTGGTGGAAATGGCACCTTAGAAACCGATCCAGCTGCTACCGATGTGTGGTTTTATGTCATAGATCCTGAAACTGATGCTATATTACCCACCAATCATACTATAGTACAAAGGTAAGATAATTTATAAAGAGTAAGCAGTATACCCAGTAATATTGGTTGTTTTCTTAACAAAACTTAAATGTTTGCTTTATTTTTTTCATACTATGTAAGTTCTCGTTACTTATTTTGCAAATTACAGTTACAAGCCACAATTATTTTTTGCAGAGCTAATTGCTGGTATTGTTAAAAACCATATGATTCCTGAAAGCCTTTTTAAAGTTTTTCTTCTTTACTTAATTCTATTTCAGTTTTACTATTTTTCTGTCAAATATTACAACCATTACCGATGATTTATGTTTCTCTCTTTTGCTGTATTATATTTCTTGCTAATATCAGACATAAAATTTTGTATGCATTACGGGCCATACTTTATGTTTATACCCTCGAACGACTTTCAAACCCTCGGACCAGAACCCTCGAGCTTGTAAACTTGTCACCCTCAAGCGGGCATAATCATCTTCATAATGCCCTTGATACATAAATAATATTTGGCATTCGGAAATGTAAACCACGCATTTATACAAAGTTGACGTCTACCGTAACTACGAATTTACAGTTCGTCAGTGTTTTTACGCATCCTGGTGCGGTAAAATGACTAAAAAATTTGTAGCCATCAAAAATAATTAAACGAAAAATTTGCTTTGTGGTATTTACAGAGCATTTACAGAAACGCTAGATACGTAATGCCTCGTTCAGTTGAGTTTTGGAGAAATAAAGAAAATTGATATTTATGACTTTGATTTTTGACTTTTCAAAGCGTCAACTACAAAATTTATTGAAGTAAGCTTCCATGATGACAACCTACCGACTTGTAATGTGAATAACTATTACATCACGTATTTGTTTCTTTTTGTCGACCCGTCAGCAGTATCGTCATTTCTAAATGCAATTCTTAATCAAACTAAGACAAGATACGCACAGTATAAACCATTTTAATGTATACTTACTTTTAGAACAAATTTAGTAAAAGTGAACGAGAAACGTTATTTTTTCACATATCCATTTATACTTAATTACTACTCAAATTTGTGTAAGCTTGCTTAATATTTAATTTATATAAATAAATTCTTCTAGATCTATTTTCGAAAAATCCGCAATGGATAACATAACTTTTGACGTGTCCGGACAAATAAAACATACTGCATTCAACGTACACGAACCCATAGTACTGCACAGAGTAAAGACTACAACCATAGCAGCTTTCAACGGAGAAGTTTTCCCGTATGCACTGATTGTGATAGCATGTATTATATTTGTGTTTGGAATAGTAGGCATTATATATATTTGCATTTCATGGTCAAGGTAATAATCTAAAAAAATGTAAATATGATTTTTACTGCATACCTATTTTCAGATACAAGTCATTTAAAGATCAGCTACAACGTTCTTATATCGTACCATCCAGTCCTGCGCGTTACGATACTGTTTATGTAGAACCTAACCTGAAAGAATACGAAACTCAAGTTCTACAAATGTGTGTGCCAGTAGATGATCATGATGAATACAACGACTTACATTTAGATTTTAGTAATAAAAACCATGCCTTTAGTCTAGATAATGTTAGTTATATTTCTAAGGATAATAACCTAAAAAAATATAGTAAGTTGTCTGCTTTGTTTAAAACGTCCAGTATTAACTTATTTAATTTGAAGATCAACGAAGTCCGGTTAGCAGCGAATCTGAAACAACAGCACGCGCATCAAGTGTTGGTGATCAGATGTTATCTTCAAAACATGATCGAAACATCCTGGATAGGGATCACATATATCAACGGTAACCCGATAATATTTCAATACGAATTGTATCAAATGGTAAAAGTAGTGTCTGATTTTAATTAATGATATTCAAAGAACTTTTGTTTCTCATACAAAAGCTTATGTAAAATGTTAAATAAAGACGAACTTAGCCTTTAATTCAAAATACAAGACAGGTTTTGTTTCAGATCGTCTGACGACGAAGATATGAGTGCAAGTCCGACCAACGACAACGTAATGTTTAGAGAAAAGAAAGACTATTCCCACTTAGGATTCTCATATAGCGACCATTCTCCTATAGAGACAACGACAGAATTGTAGATATTTTTGAATAGTGTATAGCTATTATATAAATAAATTTATTAATTTATACGTATGGAGAAAAGAACAGGTTTTAGGTATCTAATTAATGTTTTTGAAGCCATGCAACTAATACGTTAACATTTTTCTACAATAAATATTTTTGTTTATGTTATAGTTTTATTTATAATCACATCATCACAAATGGTATATATTGCAATGAATGGAAGTATTATTTTTTTACACTAATTTATATTTGTGTAGCTACTCAAAAATTGCTTATGTATATATTACAAACTAAATAGCCAAGTATCCTGCCATTGTTTAATCGTTAAATCTTTAATTGAATTGCCTATCTCGATAGAACATCAATAACTCAAATCAGGGTTGGGTCTTAACATTTAGGTAAAATAATAATTTTATTAAATTTCCATGAGATCCAATGCAAACTTGGTTAAATGATATTCTTGCATTATTAAAATAAAGCTGTATTCACGCTTTTAAATAACCTCACTTATACTTAATACTGAATAAAACAATCAATTAGAATCACTTTAAGCGGTAAGCGGGCAAGTCGTATCCCTTCGTATTTATTAATTTGCAGTTGATCAAAAAATGCTCATCTTAGGTACCTGTGTATTCGTTCACCACATCAACCGCAAATGTTCTCTTTCTCAGGGGCTACTTCCAACTTCACTTTGCAAACCAACAACCGAACGAACACCAAACTCAAGATCATCTGCCGACCCTAGATGGCTGTAATAGCATCACCTTCAGCTGCACGACTCCTTCCTGGTAAAGTTACTACCACCGATCCAAAAACCAGCAAACGTCATACTCAATTCACATATGCTGCCAGCGACATCATACATTCGTATACGAGCTCCAGCACTGGCCCACGCTTGCACTCAACCACAAACAACCTTTATTAATTATGCTTCATGTATAAAATTTATATCGCCCGACATTACCTTCACAACCCTTAATTTAATTCAACATCATTAAACTTGATTACTGGGTTTTATTGAGTTAACATATGAAAAACCAGCCCCAACATAAGTTACCTTTGTATTATGTGCCCGAAATGAGTGTTTTTTGCTGCGCATGAGAATGACACTTTTAGCCTAGACCGTTCGATCGGGGCAAAAGGTAACTCGAATGAGACAAATAACACCCATTTTGGGCATGAATTACAAACAAACTTTTTTCCACTGCCAAAAAAGAATATCAATACTGTTCCGCGACCTAGTGCGCAAAAATTTTTTAGCCCTAGTGTGAAACATGCTTTTTTCACGTCGCCAATGGTAACGCAAAGTAAATAACCTATGTTTGTCAGGTAAAAAAAAAGTAAACTTTACGTATCGATAGCGATACGTAGATTCACTTTTTTCTGAAGGTTATAGAAAAAATGTACTTGTTGGAGATATATTGTTATTTTAACTTTTCTTTATTACCTAGTAACTGGCATGTCATTTGTTTACATTTATTTAATACTAAATTCCATTTTAATATTTGTACGTCAAACATTTTGACACTTGTTCACTTTTAACACATTTTAATTATTCTTTTCAGTTCACGCTTCTAATCTTGCTTTGAGGTATCTTCTGTCTCATTTCTTATTTACAATTACACATTCTTTATGTGATTAATGTGTACATGTTCATTAAATTGTGCTCACATCTATGTAAATATCAGCGTGTGTTATGTGACTAATCTTACAATATTTTAACAACTTGTAATTTAGTATTAATTTTAATAGATATTAACGATACAACTTTGAGTATGAATATCTTAACGAAACGAGTTTAATTGCCAAAAAGAGGCGGTGAGCCGAATTTAGCAGCAATCAAACGAGTCTCATTAAGTGCCACAAGCAAACGTGTATTGTTCAATATCTTCATCAATAAATTCTGGTTCAATGTATTTTTTTATATAAAAAGAGTGCGGTAATATCCATTAACGCACTCAGTGCTGTAATGAAGCTCTTAACGATACTAAAATTAATTTGGTTAATAGTATATAACAACACTGATGAAGATCAAATGTATTAACACCATTTAACATTACTTTTAAGGTCATTTCACAGCAAATTTCGGCTTAGTTATTATTACATGTGTCACAGTCATGTACTGATCTAAAAGCAATTATTATTACCATTCATTGCCAGTTACTAGTCTTATAATATAAGAGCTGATGCCGGCCACAAGTGGCGACGCAGCAAGCATTTGTATTGTTAACGCTGGCAGGGCCGGACGTCGGCTGGCTACCAGCTTAAGCAAGCGTAGGCTGGCCAACGCGTTCTAGTTTCAAATGAAAACCTGCTCACAAGTAATAGTCAGTCCTGTCCACCTAAGCCCATTTAAACTTTATATTAATAGTATATGATGTATTATTTTAATAGACAACTTTAATTTTCTCCAGTATCAACACTTTAACGATTAAACCATAAGCAATCCGTTATTTTTATATAATTCTGTAAACATAAAATGATTAATTGAACAGAATAGCCTCCGGGTACAATACCATATCAATGTACTGTTATACCTTCATGTATAGTGATATTAATGTGTCTTTGAATTATATTTTTATTTTGCCAAATTAAAATTACCCTGTTTATGTTCAGAACATCAATAATTATTATTTGTGCTAGCTCCTGAAAAATCAGAGATGGATTCCTCGTATCTAGATTGCTTATTTCTGTAATCTGATGTTCTGATTTTTAATTTTATTTTCTAAGTCAAAATAACTTCTGTCAAATGATATGTCAAACAGATTTGAAAATTAAATTACAAATACCAGATCGTTTCACTAGTAACACAACAATATTAAAATAGTAAGAAATTCTTTAATAACTAATTCACCTTTATAGTCTTTCTTTCCTTTTCTATAGCTCGTTTCACTCTGACTATGCAGTGTACAAGAATAGGGCTACAGTATTGCCATATTTCCCCAGCAAGTCTCTGAAAACTGAACACGAAGACGTCAGTCATAATAAATCCGCCTTTTGTATTGCAATCGGCGTATTTGTAAATACCTTGTTGAAGTAAACCCTTTTTGTAGCTTCTGCGTCAATTTGAAAAGAGCAGCATATAATATACCTGAGTGCGGTCTACAAGCGGCAACGCAGCAGGCAAAGTTTGCCTTTAAATAACATTGTCGTATGTTCTCTGTACTGCATAGTCAGAGTGAAACGAGCTATAGTAAGTACCTTATTACTCAATATCACCCACCTTTCACTCGAACTCAACAATGTTCTGAATGTCAACCAACCTGCTCTCCTCTGCCTACGAATCCAACCTCTTAAGTACCTTTTCGAGGTTCCACTGACAGACAAGATGTCCAAACTGTTCAGAATTAGTGATGCAAACTTCCCCCACAACATGTAACCAAACAGACCAAATCTGCAGCCACCGCATCTGCCAACTTCTTGAAACGTGCCTCCTCAACCGATGGTCCTCCTTTTGAACTCTCTCTTAACACCAAACTTAATCCAATTCGATTAATATATGATGTCAACTGTAATTCTCCGATAAACTTGACTTAATATTTTACTCCATTTATTCCCATTTGTAGATTGATTCTGCTTTTCCATTAGCTTTTTACCACACACTTGTAAGCTAAGTAGAAGGAGGCTAGCCATCCCCTCCACTTTTTATTTGATTCGCCGATTCGCGGTTTAATTCGCGGATTTATTCGCGGATTTCGCGGTTTTAATTTTAATTCTCGGATTGACCCAATTAATTTCGCGGTTTGATCTAAGTAATTTAACGGTTGGATCTAATTAATTTTCATATGTGCTACTGATTAAATTACGCATTAGCTTCCGATTAAATTACGCGGCGGCCATTTTTAATTTTCGCGCGAATATTTGAATTTGAAATTTTTTAGATTTTTCTAAGTTCCATTTTTTTAATTTAAACTTTCCGGGTGTTGTCCATCTTTGTTTTCTGCGTGCGCACTTTTCGCGGCTGCCCTTTTAATTTTAATTTTTGCGGAAATATTTGAATTTCAAACTGGTAGATCTCTCTCTCTCTCTCTTCTGCTCATCGGGCGTTGGTTGTCTCTCTCTTGCATTCACAGAAGTGCTGTTTATATTTAACAAAAACTCTGGACGAGCTGGATTTGAACGCTCTACGTTCGTGTTCACCAAATTAGATGCAACCGTGAATGCCTCAGCACTACCGAGACGTTGCAGATTTTAATGTGTATATCAGGAAGCTACTTCGCTGTTCTCATGTCACGCACCCAGATTTTAAAACAAACTATTTTTTTAAAAATATAAATTATAATAATGGAATTGTGTAGCCTATTGTGTTTAAAGGATGATACAATTTTAAAAACTGATTTTGTAGGTAGTTTTCGTGGAATTAATTCTTTTATTTTTATAATTTGCGTGACGCGCATGAATGGATTATCGAGATTCTTATTGTCCCACCCTACTATATAGCTAGAAATTTCCGCTCGACCATCGAAAATTTGAAAGCTATATGAATATCGGTGCACCTAATTTGTTTAGTTCTTGGTCAATTAATTTAATCGTTTGTTGAAAATACACGTATTCCTCTACATTACAAATTTTCGGTTGTATAACGAGGATTGCAATTTAAAAACAGGTTGAGACATGCGGCGGTGGCGAACAGTTCTTTGTCCGTTTAAACAGCCTTGGAGATGATTTTGCTTTGTTCTCCACGGATTATATATACCAGCAATGTAACATGAACAAGAAGATAACACGTATTGCTTGAGTAAGAAAGAGATAAACATAGTAGCAAATATTCGAGAACGCTTGACTCTTAATTTTAATTATGACCTTTGTCAACTAAACATGCCTACTAATATAATTTTTTTGTATGGCTATCTCTTTCTTACTCAAGCGTTGTATTTGCTTGTTCATGTTATCTCATTGCTGTTATATTTTTATCATTTGTTCCGGTATTACAATCCGTCAGTGAAAGTTTGTACTGTACTTTCAATTCGTCACGGAAAATGCAGGTATAGACAAGATTCGACCCCATAGGTATATCTTACAAATTTTGTATGACGTAATGCTTCTCCAGTTTTAAAAAACGGAGGATAATAATTCATGGAACTATTACGCAACGAACTTAAATAAAAATTCGTCGTCGGTATTCATATTTGTTGTAAGGGGGTAACTGTCGGAATCCACAAGTTGAACGTATCGTTATAATTTCTTCTATTTCGTACTACCAAATTTCATGAAAGTATAAAAACTGCATCTTGTTTTCCAAACAAATCGGTACAGGTTTGATGGCACGACGGTCTTTTTAATTTGTAACACCGAGATTGACATGTTTGGTTTTTATGTTATAAGTAAGCGTCTGAAATTGTGTCATTATATCGATCAAAACTGTATTTTAGTTTTAAAAATTCCAGTATAAGTGCAAACGGACGAAAATAAAAACGCAATTGGCCACAAATTAGCATAAATTTCAATAAAAACAGACAATTTCGTTGAAAAAATGTTCTGAGACCATCATTTCACTTAAAATTTTACAAAAACTGACATCATGTCACTTGAAATTATACAAAAAACGACATTTTTACTCAACACACGACAAAAATTGAACAAAAATCACGCAATTACACATCATCTCACATAAACTTTTACAAAAATCGACATCATGTTACATAAACTATACATAATTTTGCAAATGTTTTACACTTTTTTATAAAATGCATCGCTCAAAATTAAAAGAAATCGCAATTTCCTTGAAAAAAATCTTCTACCACAATCATTTCGATAAACAAAATTCAAAAATTCTTGTACTTTTGATGGAAATATATGTATGTTGACCACAAATTAACATAATTTGAATAAAAACGCGCAATGTACTGACACCATCATTTCACTTAAAATTTTACAAAAACTGACATCGTGTCACTTGAAATTATACAAAAAAAAGACATTTTTATTCAATAAGCGATAAAAAATACGCCATCACACATTATTTCACTTAAAAAATTATCACAATTCGTTTTATAAATCGTTTTCTAAAACGAAAATGATGTAAAAACAATTTTAGAGTTATTTCTAAGCATAATTTTGCAAATGTTTTACACTTTTTTATAAAATGTATCGTAGATCGATTTTTTGAAATTTTACACTTTGTAACTGTAAAATAACTTCAAATACTAATATTTTAGCTTTAGATTTTGTAATTATTGCAGATTCGTGAAAAACAAAAGCAGAGTAGAAATAAAAAACACAAACACTTTGTAATAAACAAATATATGTTCTTATTTCGTATAATACTTAATAAAAATAAATGTACAGCTGAATGTCTTATTGTCTAAAAATCCGCTAGCAATTTACAAAACTGTAGTTTGAGGTGTACAATATTTCAAATTAAAAAGGCTGCAAGTAATAAAATCAGAATTCGTTTACATGGGATCGTAGAACAAATTTCATTGTGGCATTTTAAAGTTTATGATGCTCCCAATCTAGAATTCCCTTCGTTTTTGTTGTTGATGACATCTGCCTTAGAGTCGTTTTTCTAACGGTCCTTTTTTGGAGGCGTTTCCTTATCGGCGTTCTTCTGACTGAACCTTTTTGATGTGGACTTGGATGAGTAGCTGGTGTTTTTAATTTATATTCTAAATCGGACTCGCAGTTATCAGTTTCCATTTCGGTTTTTCCTGTAGTACCAGTCGGGGCTGGCACTTTTTGCTGCTTAGGTTTAGGCAGCAGCACATGAGCAACGTTAAGGTCTTTGATGTAATCAGCAAACTGTAGGCGTCCGGGTGGATTAATAGTTTTTCGAGGCCTCAGAGTGTCGTGAACTAAATCGACTATGTTAGACGCCGGTAAAATTTCACCCTTTATAGTAACGGTACCCTTGCGATCCCAGCTCACATCGTTTGAGGCACTCAAAATGCGTAGGAAAACTTCAGCTTTTTTCTTAAAAGTTTTGGGAAGTGTAGATAAAATAACGGCATTTGATAGGCTGTTACTGCTTGTTTCAATAGGTATTTTGATTGGCTGCCGTGCCTGGTTTGTGAAATGAAGGAATCTTTGTAACACTTGGTTGTACTGCCCCCATTTATCGTGATCAGTTAATTTGGACTTTAAAACTTTTTGCATTTCGTCATCAAGCTGAGATAATATATTTTTCTCCGCATTATCCCCAGACTTAAGGCGTTGGACAAATTCCGGCGATACAACCAACATCTTCCGCGCTTGGTCTATTTTAGTCGAAAAAGGAGCTCAGCCGTTTGTTCTGGTAGAGCCGTCATGAATAAACTAACTTAAAATCAAGACTTTCATAATAAATATATAAAAAAAATATGGCAGGTACGGGAATCGAACCCGTATTCTCTCTCGAGATCAGAGCTTAAATCTGACGCCTTAACCATTCGGCCAACCTGCCTCCCTGTATAAACGAGCACTCTCTGCATAATTAAGAAAACATCTAGTTTAAAGGCCTTCTATTTGCAATTTCATACAATATTTTATATAAATTAAGCCATATACAAACTTCTAAATTTGGGTTTGATATATATTTATCGAAAGACTTGATCCACAGCTGACGTTTTATTATTATTTGTCGTGATTCGTCATCGCTGAATTTACAAGAACCAGCCTGTCTTCTATGCGACGCACGCAATGTTTCCACACCTTTTTATTTTAAAATTTGTAAAACCATTCTGTGTTGTACAGGTGAGTATCTTGCGATAGCAGTACGTGATACCGACACTAGTCTAAATGTTATAAAATTTCTGATTACCGTTTGTTATATAATTTGACATAAATAAATGATATTTCCATAGAAGTCGTAAGCGAACGAAAAAAAGAGACATGAGTTTTTTAGAAACACTCAAAAGAACAAAACATAATTTGTTTAAAACATCCAAAAAACCATTTCAACAATTGCATTAAAAGTGAACATTAAAAATGTTGACTATCTTTTTCATATTTCTTAGTATGGTTTTATTTTTTATTCTTTACATTTTCTTTCTACTTTTGTTTTAAGATTAAAAAAATAATTTCCTTTTTATTGGAGCTCAAAGACGGTTTTCAAATATCGGTATGATATATCGATCGTTAGTGATTCTGCCAATTTAGAGAATGTTAGCCGTTGGGGGTTAAACTATTTCATAAAATATTAACTATTAAACAATGATACACACAGCTACCGAGCCTAATTCAAATTCTGAAAGTATATGCTCAAAGTATAATTATATAAATTTGGTTTTCTCCAAATATCTATGTAATTGAATTATTCCTTTGTGTAAAACCTTTTTTCGTAGCATCCATATCAAATTGCAACAGAATTACCAAATAAATTGTAACTGCGGCAAATATCTGCAACATGAATGATAGCAATTAGGTATTTGGTAAAATGTTCTGTTTGGTTTCTTACCGAATGTAGCAAAGAAAAATCGACACTGAAAAGTCGGCATGCAGATATCTTCAACTTATTGTGCATTAAGCTCAGCGCTGTTGATATTACCTAAACAAAGTGACAGAGATCAGTTGGCATTCCATTTGAAAATATATTAAACCCTTACCAAATTTCTAGATTCTACCTTCTCAGGGTGAATTTGTATTCCATGTAAAACATGTATTGTGGAGTTTGCCTGGCAATAAAATAAACGATATTATAGTTATTGTGGCAAAACAGTTTATACTTACCCGAAAACACATTAGCGTGGTGTAACGTATCATAAAAAATAGTTCGACAATTGCGTACAAAAAGAACTGGGCGCTATTACATATTACATAGATACTAGTTTGAGATCTGTATTGCCCGAAAGTAACCGCATATACTAATAGATAACCTTGAGTTATAAGAACAATGAAATTTAGTATAACATATAAAAGAAGAGGTAACGAATAAATTCTGTTGATAGATCTAGCTAGTTTAATCAGCTTTTTATGTAGTCCTACAACAATCTCAAGATCTTCCTTAAATAAACTTTCATTGACAGGATATTTAGTCTTTAATGACGATTCTTTTGCTTTTGCTTTTAATAACTCATTTAAAATTTTAAATCTTTCTCTCAAAATTACCGTCCAAAGACAATACTGTTGTTTGAATATTGTATTAACCAAACTAGACAACATATACATAAGTATATTAATGATGGGAAAACTGTAAAACATAACTGCTAAAAAAGTAACAGCACTGTGATACAAACTACAAATTACTAAAAATATCACAACTGTATTTCTCCACATAAAATAATTTGCTTTTAACAAAACATTAAAACGTCCCAATTTCTTTATAATAAGATCCACTGCGTCAATATCTTTAATAGCATTGATTTCAGTTGTAGCGAATATCTGACTTAAAATAAAAACTGAAATTGTAGTCATGTTTATAACAGGAGCATATACCTCGCTAACAATGGTAAGCATTTCAGACCTTTCGATCGCTGGAAATGGATTTGAATTTGTTTCCAAAAGCAAAATAAATGCGGTAGTGCTTATTAACACATAAAATAGGCTTAGAAATATCTGCAGATGTGATCGTGAATATTCGCCTACGTTATTTCTCCTAATAGAAGTCGTAGCAGTTATTACTGACAAGTAGTAAGAAATTTTACACGCCGATTTAACATCTTCAAAAACCTTCATTTCTGGCTGCTAATAAATTTATCAGTATTTATATACAAACTAAATTTGATTTAATTTACTTGTTTAGGACATATCAGTGATATTCGGTCTATAACTTTCTGAGAATACAGGCTTGCTACTGGACGTACAAGGACATACAAAATTGACATATCACCACTTAAACAAATTAACTATTGATTATAAGAAAAAGTTACTTGGGTTGTTCGGTTAATTGTTAGTAGTATGCCATCCATGGATGCCAACAACAACAAAAACATTGACATAAATTGAAAGCTTATTCTTTGGACAATTACCAGTTGCAACTTTGAGAGATTAAGGTGAAAGCGTCTAGAGCTGTAGAGAGATGTATATTTTATTACTTCCCTCGCCTGGAAGACGAAGGAAGTATTGTAATCACGAAAATATCACATTCCGAGATTTCTTCAGATCTTCACGTTTCAGGGTCCCTAGATGACGAAAAACAGGTTTTCTAAATTCCGTCTGTCTGTTGGCGGTATAACTCAAAAAATATTCGTCGGAGAAAGATGATATTTTGCATACACATTATATATATACCTGGAATAAAACCGCAAAAATGTCAGACAAATATATACAGGATAAGCACTTTAAAAAATAAAATTTTTATTTTTGTTCAACTTAGTAATAGATACAAGTAATAATTTGTACATAGTGCACGCTTTATTCTTACCAAAAATGGGAGCCAATAGATACAGAATAATTTTTATACAATACAAAAACGAGACACAAATTAGCGCCTTACAAAATATAGCTGCAACGTAGAAATTCAAGGGGTCGGTCCTCCGTGGCGCAGGTAGAAATTTTCCAGTCCCTTACGGCATCCCACTAAACGTTGGGGCTGCACACGCAGTCCGCGTGCTGTTCGAATTCGACCACCGGTAACGTATTTTTTTTACTTGAAAATTTATTTAATTTATTAGAAACGTGAAGATATTTTTACTTCTAACTCAATTTGATTTTTAAAATCATTTAGTGTCACAATGTCGACGAGGGAAGTTCTGGGTAAAGCCTTTTACAGATTTTTTCTTATAAGTTGTGTATTGTCCATTAAACTTAACAAGCCTACGTCTAAGCTCAGCGGTAGATTCTACAATGGCGTCAGCGTAAGAAGGGGTGTAGGCGTTACCCTGGTCGATGCTGCTAATTGATTGGTGTAAACTTTTAATACTTTTATTTCTACGGCCACTATGATACATACAAACAAAACTTAATATTATATATACAAAAAAACACGAAAAGAAATATATACACAAAGAGTCATCTAGACTCGGGCGCTGGTGGCGCGGGAGGTGATGGGGCGGCCTTTCCTACTGGCCGGAGGCGGGGAACGCGGCCTGGACGCAATCCGGTCCTTCCGGGAAGCAGTCAGGGGCACGGCTTGTAGCGGGCGCTGGGAAGTTCTCCTTGGACGTCGGCGGATCGAGTAGGCCTCTCGGGGACGGCGGCTGGAGCGGGGCGTTGCCGGGGCGCGGGGTCGGGCTTCCGCTAAGGGAGTCCGGGGACGGGTGGTCCGTCGCCAGCGGGGGCCGCGACGTGGGCTACTATCTGGGCAGGTAGCAGAGTCCAATGCGGAGGAGTGGCCCTAAGTCCACGTAGGTGATAGGCTCTGGAGAGGGCTGGGGCTGGTAGATCCTTGGAAGGCTGGAGCTACTAGCTGGGTTGAGTTGATGCTGGTTCGACTCTCCTGGATTGAGTCCTAGAAGGCTGGAGGTCTTGGAGAAGCTTCTAAGGCTGGAGTTGAGTCCTGGAGCTGAAGTGGCTGCTGGTGGACTCTCCTGGATTGAGTCCTAGAAGGCTGGAGGTCCTGGAGAAGCTTTTAAGGCTGGAGTTCCTGGAGAGACGGATCCTTTGAAGGCTGATGGTTCCTGGTGGACTCTCCTGGGTTGAGTTGATGCTGCTGGAAGGCTGGATGGTCCTGAAGAGGCTTCTTGTTGGTTGGACTCTCCGGGGTTGAGTTGATGCTGCTTCGGCTCTCCTGGATTGAGTCCTAGAAGGCTGGAGCTGCTAGCTGGTCCTGGAAGGCGGGATGCTGTTGGCTGACTCTCCTGGGGTGAGTGATTTCCTACTGCCAGCGTCTGACTATTTAAAGGAGCCAGTCCTTTGTCAAACGCGATCTCGCAGCTCATTGGTCGAAGTAGAAGGGATGTTTTGCCCGTTTTTGATGTATTTCGGATTATAGCGTTTAATTGAGCGGCGTGATCAATTATCGACTTGATTTGAGTCGCAATCAATAGTCGTTGAAATGTCGATTCTAACGACACCCAATTTGCTAGGTTTTGGTAAAGATTAGTTGAACTTGGAATTTTTAATTCCGTGTTCGGCGTAAAACTTAATTAAGCATTACTCTTATTGCGTATGTTAAGAAGTTATTTTGCTTCGATTGGTTGCGCGTTAATTTTCTATGAATTTTGAGACTATTCAGGCTTTCCTGGGATGCTTCCTTCCGTTAATTATAATTTAATGTGTAATATTTAGCCGGATGTAAGCGGCTTTGTGTCCTGATTTAACCGTTAGAAAAATACGTCTTCGCCGGGCCGCCGTGTACTTCAAAATTTCTGTAGTGTTTTCTTGCCACCATCGTGCGCATTACGAGCGGTGATATGTTTGCTGGCTGATGGAAAAGTTATTTTTAATCGACCTGTATGTGTGCTAGAGACTTGGGCGTTGTTTTATCAGGTGGCGGCTTATTCCTCCTATCGGCAGGTATCCTTATGTGGGGTTTTTTTATTGAGCGCACTCTGTTTTAAGAGCGTTTTAGTGATTGGACTTGGATTAATAATTTGGTCGCACGTTCGGAGTTTCGTTTGCCGCGGCGCTGTTTTTGTCGGCTTCCGGATTTTATTGAGGTTTAAAGAGCCGTTGGCCCTTTTATTGCACTTGAGAATTGGTGCTCCTTTGAGCGAGCATGCCGCGATTTATTGTTTTATTTTGTACGGTTTTCTTTTAAATTCTTGTAGGATCGGGGCGATTTACTGGTAAACAGATGTTTTTGTAATTTGTTCGCTGCCTGCTTGGCGATGAAAAATTACTTCGTTTTCTGTTAACCGGTTCATATTAAACTTTATGGAAGTACGGCGGAATGCTTTCCGAGCAATAATTCTCTACGATCATAACAGAAGTTAGAATCCAGTGTAACTCCCTAATCTTTTACGCTATCCATGTATTTCAACTTTACATCGTTTAGATACAGGTTGCGATCAAAATCCATTGAAGCTTTTCTAGAAAACAAAATGCAATAACATTTATCTAAATTTACAACGATTTTATTGATGCTACAACAATTTGAAAATTTTATTAAATCGTTTTGTAATTGCACATAGTCTGACACACCCTCAATATACTTTAAGGTCGTCTGCATACAGAGAGTATTCCTTGTGACAGAAACATGAACCAATGTCGTTTAAAAAATAACCCGTGCATACCGAAATTTACCAGTTTAACAAGAAGTGTGGGGTGATGGACTTTATCAAAAGCCTTGGTCAAGTCGGCATACGTATCTCCTGATTTATTTACAGGCGTAATTTGTGCACCTTCCAAAGTTTATTTACCTGATGATATACATTGATTATACAATATATGCAGAGACACACAAAGACCTGGACAGAATCTCAAGAAGATTGTACGAAGCCCATCGGGACCATGCCCGTTTTGTAATATCTTTTTTACATTTTTGATAAGGGTGTTCTTTTTATTCCAAGATGGGGCACCTTCAGTTTGGACAAAAATATCTATGTTGAAAACAATGTTGCTAACACATGAAAATGTAGATATTTCTTCTTATGCAGTAGTTTAGTCTTTTATGAATCGTAATGGTTCAGGACATACACCAAAGCAGGCAAAAAAATGTAAGCACAACCGAGCCGAAAATGAAAGTTTACAACTTAGTTACCACGACCGCAAGTACAACTTTATGCCCGGCGGGCGGTAAAGTAATTTGCGGGCGGTAAAATAGAAATGCGGGCGGTAAAGTTTACTTTACCGCCCGGTACCGTAACTGTGGTAGCAATTCTTGGCATTAAAAAAACCTAAATTTATTCTAAGTGTTTGTTCCATGCAGTTGTGCGTAAAACCAGCTTAGATAAATCAAATAAGTAGACACTCATGCCAAATGTTGAAACCTGCCTGGGACAGTGACTTAGGGGGTATTTTTAAGCTTGACAACCAGATGGCAGAACAAAGTTCTACCAATTGCAGTGGCTATATAAGGACAGTGTGGTCAATTTTGGTCCTGTTTCTGATTGGTTGTTTTAAAATCCGCCATTAAGAGTCGTTTTACGAAATCACACATAGTCACACAAAGTTGCTTCTAAGTGCTTTATTATTAAAAGTAGCCCCAATATGAAGTGAAATGAAATCATCCTCATAAAAGTCTACAGTGTTCTGTGTAAGCGAATGCCGAATTTTGCATAAGTAAATGTCAACTAGTTAAAGTAAAATGCTTTTTGCGAAAATTGAGCATTAGTCCAAATCAAATAGTCTGTGTCAAAACTGAGGCAAAAAGTAACCTACTAACCTCGAATTTGACATAAACTTACAGTGCCACCAATGACATGTAACCAGACAGTTGGGGCGATACACCTGCGAGAAACATAAAAGCAAAAAATGACTAGGATTTAATTCAAAATTTCCCGCTTTTTCCTCACTTTTTAGTACTCACTCTGTACAAACTACTATTCTATGAAATACTCCCGATGATGACTATTTACCTATCAAAGTATGTGACAGTTAATGCCATTCCACGTGTTTTTTGTACGATTAACTTGATAAGAGGCTTCCACGAATGGGGCCCCCAATTAATCCACTGCGAGTTCCGGTTCAATGGGATTGCCGGGAACTGCCACTTAATAACCCTAACTTGGGTTCAGTTAGTTGTTGGAGTGAAACAAGACTTAACAAACACGAGTATATTGAGTAACAACGATTACAAACGTCACTGATGGACCGATGGTTTTTTACAAAAGCTTCAACTGTTGTGACACGCTTGGATTGGCCACGCGAAAATAGCGAATTGCGCGTAACCGTAACACAAAACAACCTGGAAACGACTTTACCAGGGAGTTAGACCGAAACGCAAACTAGCACAAAGCATAGCTGAACTTGCTTCCTCGAGGCTCTGAATCTAACTAACTCTGAATTTACAGCGAGACGAACTCGCCAATTCAAGGAGGGGCAAGCTCAAACACTATTGGCTGAGGCGATCCTGCGTAGCCAATCGGAGCATCGCACGTTATTTAGGAAAAATGCTTATTCTAAGAAACCTTAATGCTAAGCTCTCTCAATGAGGCAATTGAACGAAATCCATAAACCCATGATTCCCAAATATGCTAAGTCGGCTTAAGTTCTAGTAGAAAATGTATCCATCCGCTTTAAAGCCATTAAGGGAAGCTTACAAATTCCTTTCCAACATTAACAGAGGCAAACAAATACGGCAAGATGCAAATTTGGCTTTACCACGACCTTTGAATGAGATAAAACAGTTATGACTTGAATTACGTGATTAATTATAATCAAAAAGGTTTTGATGCACGCATCTGTGTGAATCAAACATGCCGCCCCCGAAGTGCCGACTATGGCACGACGTGATTAAATCCCAAAATTAAACTGAAATCTAACACTACAAAATAATCAAATGCATAACAAGAACTAATGACAGATGATAATCCAAGAGTCTTACAGATAACTTACAACTAGCATGAATACAAGCAAAGAAACAACTAAACCTAGCAAAATGTTCAATTAGCGAAAACTACCAACTAAGAGCAAAGTCAATGTTTATTGCCCTTGATCGCAATGATCGTCTTTGGGTAGGATGTACACTTTACGCACCGAGCGTTTCAGGAGATTCCCTCGGGAATCGCGCACTTGCACCACACGCACAACACCATCCGCTCCTGGATATGTGGCCGAAATGATTGCCAGTGGCCAACGGTAGCTTGGAGATGCCTCGTCGTGGACGAGTACCACGTCGCCCACCTGGGGGGCTAGAGACGTGCTGGAGGACTTCCACTTAGGCCGGCGCTGCTCCTGGGACCAACGATCCCAAAACTGCTGGGACAGCCGCTGGACCAGCCCATAGCGGCTGAGACGATTTTCCGGTATGCCCTGGAGTTGGGCTTCCGGAAACGAAGTCAGCTTCCGACCGATCAAGAAGTGGGCAGGAGTAAGGACTTCGGGGAATGAGGCGTCGGTAGGGAGAACACAGAGTGGACGGGAATTTAGTATCGCCTCCACTTGAGTCAGCATGGTGTAATACTCAACGAAAGTTAACTTTGCATTGCAAGATATTCGCCTTAAATAATATTTCTATGACTTTACCCCCGCTTCCCAAATGCCGCCAAAGTGCGGAGAGCGTGCCGGAATAAAATTCCACTTAATGTTATGTTTCGACAATTCTTCCCTTATGCATTGCTCACTAGAGCCTGACAGGATATTTTTCAATTCCGATAGCTGATTTCTGGCACCGGTGAAACAGGTAGCATTGTCAGAAAATATGTTGGAGGGTAAACCGCGTCTGGAGATGAATCTCCTCAACGATGCGATGAAAGCCTCCGTCGTGAGGTCTTCCACGAGTTCAAGATGAATAGCCTTCGTGGCCAAACACACAAATAGGGCTACGTAAGCCTTTACTTCTTTCGCGCCTCGCCCGGATTTGTTTTTTATAAACACGGGACCCGCGTAATCCATCCCGCAATTGCTGAAAGGGGGAGAGGGTGTGACACGAGCTTCGGGTAGTGATCCCATCAAGTGTTCATTCATCTTAGGCTTGGCCCGGAAGCATATCACGCAATTGTGTATTACTTTACGTATTAGGTCTTTGGCTCTCACGATCCAAAACTTATTCCGCAATGAGGCCAGTAACACCGAGTGTCCACAATGCAAGAGCCGCAAATGCTCTTGCTTCACGATTAGCAACGACAAAGGGTGACTAGCTGGTAACAAAAGGGGATGTTTCTGATCAAAGCTTAGATTGGAGTTTTCTAGACGGCCGCCCACGCGCAGTAGGCCCTGATCGTCCAGAAATGGGTTTAGAGAAAGCAGCGCACTATTTTTCGGCAATGGCGCTTTTTTAGACAAAACTGCTATTTCTCCGGAAAAGACTTCCGCCTGGGCAATTTTGATCAGGCGGCGAGTCGCGTCCTCCAATTCGTCAATGGCTGGAGGTCCCGACCAGCGCGTTTCGGTGTTTCTGTTTCTCGCGAGACGCAGGCAGTACGCGACTACGCGCTGTAATTTTGTAAAACTGGAATAGCGCCTGAAAAGTTCAAATTCTGGGACGCGATGGTGAAGAGTGGCCACTACTGGGCGCGACTCTTGGGCTGCTAGCTCACCCGAATCAATTTTAACGGGCTGGGGTTTTAAGTCCGCCTGTGACAAAAATTCTGGCCCGTGCCACCACAAGCGTGAGTTGAGTAACTCCTGGGGTAACATTCCCCTGCTAATTATATCGGACGGGTTGCAATTTGTACGCACGTGAAACCATTCTTCCCTATTGCTTAGTTCGTGAATCTCGGACACCCGGTTCGCGACGAACGTCTTCCAATTACTCGCATCCTTATTTATCCAGTGCAGAGTTATGGTGGAGTCCGACCAATAGTACACGCGGTCAAATTTAAATGCGGAGGAATCGAGTATAGTTTTAATCAAACGAGCCAACAGTAAGGCTGCGCAAAGCTCCAAACGAGGCAAGGATATTGTTTTTAATGGAGCGACCCTTGACTTAGCACAAAGCAAATTGGTGGTGACATTACCGCGCGCGTCAACGCAACGTATATACACGGCGCACCCGTAGGCTACAGAACTCGCGTCCGCAAATCCGTGGAGATCTATCGAATTTATGTCATCGCAAATTACCCGTCTCGGAATTGCCAACGAGCCCAAAGAGCGTAATGAAGAATGGAGTTCGTCGTATCTGGAGCGCATCTCCATGGGCACCGTTTCGTCCCATGACAACTTCAACTGCCAAAGCCGTTGCACGAGAAGTTTCAAAGTTAGAACGCTTGGACCAAGTAGTCCCAAGGGATCGAATATTTGAGCCATACTAGAGAGTATAGCCCGCTTGGTAACTGATTTGCAACAGCTAGGGTTTACTCTGTAACTTAGCACGTCCCGCCGAGTATCCCAAAAAATGCCGAGAGTTTTCTCCGTGGCGTCTTCCGTCAAAGAAATGGGCTCCATGCTGCCGCGATCTACACCAATGGCGCTAGCTACTTCACTGTCGTTGGATGCCCACTTTCGCAATTCAAACCCGTACCCCGACAAAGCGCTACTAATTTCGAATTGCGTTTTTATGGCTTCCGCCCTATTTTCAAAACCAGTCAGTAGGTCATCTACATAAAAATCCCGGCTAATTCTTAATGAGGCCTCTGGAAGCGATGCTTCGATTTCCTGGGCGATTTGTATCAAGCACCTAGTTGCTAGGTACGAGGCTGATTTAGTACCGTAGGTGACCGTTAATAATTTGAAGCATTTTACCGCTGAGGTTTTGTCGTCACGCCATAAAATTAATTGGTATTGCGTCTGCGAGGGGTCCACGAGAATTTGCCTATACATTTTGGCGCAATCTGCTTTCAGCACGTACTTGAATTGCCTAAAGCGACAAAGAATTGCAAACAACGACTGCTGGACCACTGGGCCCTTATGTTGAAGGTCGTTAAGCGATACTCCGGAGGAGGACGCACAACTGCCGTCAAAAACAACGCGATGTTTGGTCGTTGAACTGTCCTCCTTTATGACTGGCAAATGTGGTAAATAAAACCTAGGATGAGGAAGGCTCGCTTCGTCGTCCACCTTGCTCAAGTGACCAAGCGACTCGTATTCTTTGAGAAATGCGGAATACGCGGTTTTCAACTCGGGATTTTTTGACAATTTGTTTTCTAATGAATAGAAACGCTTTAACGCTATACCGCGCGAGTCTCCCAGCGATGGAGCATCTTTCCTGAAAGGTATGCTCACGATGAACCTACGCGGCTCCGACGACGCCCGTTTCGTAGTCGATTGAAAATGGTCTTCGCAAAATTTGTCATCAGCAGAGAGTCGGCCTGATGAACCGTAAGCCCCCTCGATTTCCCAAAATCTCTGAATGCCGTGCTCGATGCCGGCTACACTTAAATGAACTCTATTTGAAAGCATGAGCGCTCGATTTTCGATGTTCATGTTTCCGCCTAAAACCCAACCAAAAAGAGTTTTTGTTAAGAATGGCTTCTCTGGGCCCAATTTCACCTGTCCCTGACAGAGCACTTGCCAAAAGACATTCGCGCCTAATAAAAGATCAATCTTTCCCGGTGTATTACAATCTGAATCGGCTAGCACAATGTTTGGTGGGATCTTCAAATCCCTCAACGAGAAAGAAAGGGCCGGCAGAGGGTCCGTAATTTTGTCTAACACAATACAGCTCAAAATGTCCTCGTATTTCCCGTTACGGGAGCGGATTCGAACGTTTGCTCTGAATTCAGCGTTCAGAGCCCTGGCACCAACACCCGACAGTGAGGTGATATTACCTCGTTCTCAATTTTCAAATTTTGACACAAGTCGGCGCTAACTAAGTTAAGTTGGGATCCGGGGTCCAAAAGAGCTTTTGCCCGGGAAAATGACCCGGAGGATCCTTCTACGAATACGCTAACCGTGGACAATAAAACTTGCGCTGGCGCCGCGATTGCAGGACGGCTACAAGCTGCTGAAACGGATGCGACGGGTGCCTCGCTCGGGGAGACGGCCCCGACCTCCCGTGCGTCACTGCTGGATTCTGGCGGTCCAGGACGCGGCGACGAAGTATTTTCGTGCGCGTCGCGCTTTGGACGCAAACACAGTAAAGTATGGTGCTTTTTTCTGCATACGCGGCATCTCGACGATGTGCATTTTACCACGAAATGTCCGGGCTTGAGACAATTGTTGCATAATTTCAAACGACGCGCCTCTTCGATACGAGCGTTTACCGACAATTTTGAGAATGATTCGCAAGCGCTAATCGAATGATTACTATTTTTGCAAAAATCACAAGAGTGATTACCTTGCTCTCTGGCTACATGAGCGCGTGCATGACTTTTTTGCTCGGATCCCTGATTTCCCAAACTCGAACCTATTTTCGCAGCTTCCAGCGAACCTAATAAGTGACTTTTGCTCTCTAAAAAATCTAACAACTCTCGCAAAGTAGGAAATTGTCCGGCATGTTTGCATAATTCCCAGTCAGTCTGCATTGCTGAGCTGAGCTTCGAAACTATGATATGTATTAGTATGGTGTCGACTGTGGGTTCCCCGTACCCCTTTAAAATTTCCAAAATTCTAACTACACTATCGAGCAGCCTTTGAACAGACGAATGTGAATCCTTTTTTACGTTCTCTAAACTGAATAACGCATTTATGTTTGATTTTACGATCAGTTTCTTATTTTCAAATCGCTTGACTAGAATGTCCCAAGCAATGGTATAGTTATCGTTGGTAACTTTTAACGACGAGATTGAACTAGCAGCTTCTGCCTTAAGGGAAGAAATCAAATAGTAAAATTTCTGAACGTTGGTCAAATTAACGTTGTTATGAATAAGCGACGTAAAGGAGTCATGAAATTGAACCCAATTCTCGAATTTCCCCGAAAAGGAAGGCAAATCTAAGGGTGGTAATCTTAATCCAGCGAGCTCTCCTGAAGGGCCACTTTGCGAAGAATTTTGACCTACATTCGGTTTTATACCCGAACTGATCTTATTTTTTGATAAGAATTCCTTTACTGCGCTACTAATCTCGCTAAAATGAGTCATAAAAGAGTCAAATTCATTGAAAAGTTCATCAAAGTTTTCAGCGTCGGCCTCCATTAGGCCCTCCATTGACTTCTTATACTCATCCAACAAATTTTGGAAACAACTAAACTCTTCTGACAAGTTGCCGACCTCGTGAGCCTTCACGGGGCTGGACGAAGAAATTCTATGAAATAGAGTTTTGAAACGATCTACTTGGGCTTTTATGAATTTGCAACGAGTGGTTAAAGTGCGAGTTTCCGACATGACCGCTGATGTCGAACGAGTTTCCACCATGACTGACACAAGCAAAAAACAGCACTAAACGAAGGTGTAATGGAAAAGGACTTACTTTTGATTTGAGAACGTAGTAACTTCTTGACGAACAGAAAACCAACCCGCTGCCGATCGCTGCCGCTTGACGTGGGACCTGGACTCGGTGTAAGCTCTCGATGGTTGAATTTCCTGGTGTTGGCGAAGCTTCTTGACGCTCTCCGACGAAACGATGTTGGAGCAATTGCATCCACCAGCTACTGGAAACTTGTACACTCGCGTTTTTTAGCTTCTTCCACATCCGGCTCGAAGGACCAATGTTTTTTGTACGATTAACTTGATAAGAGGCTTCCACGAATGGGGCCCCCAATTAATCCACTGCGAGTTCCGGTTCAATGGGATTGCCGGGAACTGCCACTTAATAACCCTAACTTGGGTTCAGTTAGTTGTTGGAGTGAAACAAGACTTAACAAACACGAGTATATTGAGTAACAACGATTACAAACGTCACTGATGGACCGATGGTTTTTTACAAAAGCTTCAACTGTTGTGACACGCTTGGATTGGCCACGCGAAAATAGCGAATTGCGCGTAACCGTAACACAAAACAACCTGGAAACGACTTTACCAGGGAGTTAGACCGAAACGCAAAACTAGCACAAAGCATAGCTGAACTTGCTTCCTCGAGGCTCTGAATCTAACTAACTCTGAATTTACAGCGAGACGAACTCGCCAATTCAAGGAGGGGCAAGCTCAAACACTATTGGCTGAGGCGATCCTGCGTAGCCAATCGGAGCATCGCACGTTATTTAGGAAAAATGCTTATTCTAAGAAACCTTAATGCTAAGCTCTCTCAATGAGGCAATTGAACGAAATCCATAAACCCATGATTCCCAAATATGCTAAGTCGGCTTAAGTTCTAGTAAAAAATGTATCCATCCGCTTTAAAGCCATTAAGGGAAGCTTACAAATTCCTTTCCAACATTAACAGCGGCAAACAAATACGGCAAGATGCAAATTTGGCTTTACCACGACCTTTGAATGAGATAAAACAGTTATGACTTGAATTACGTGATTAATTATAATCAAAAAGGTTTTGATGCACGCATCTGTGTGAATCAAACACCACGGTTGAATGCATTTAATTTACAAAGAGCAACAAATTTTGGGATTTTTTGGCGGTTGTAGACGAGAAGAACTGTAGTACTTAACCGTCGATGCTATTGTTGACATACGGTTATCTGTAATTGCCAGTATTCCTAAAACAAATACGGGTCGTAGCCGTACGTTTACTGCTGTTAATGGAAATGGAATAAACTATTTTAGTGGGGCAGCTTAAGGTCGAATTTTGCGATAATGTGGACACACAGGACAAAAGCACCATTTTTTTTCAAGTACTACTTAGGTACTTAACTTTCAATTTTTGATAGGAATCAACTCCTCCGTCTGCCATCTTGGAATTTATAGCGGGCATTTTAAAATATAAGTATATTATCAATATCTCGGCTTCTAAAACACAAACTTCGTGTCTAAATATACATGTTTGGGGTCAGAGAATGCAACTACATAATTTTTAAATGTATATAGACTATATATTTATTCACTAATATACAGTAACCACCAAAAAGTCGGCATAATATAGGAAAAATTTCAATTTCTGAATTTTCAAAAAAACTTTTTACGTCAATAATTTGTTCTTGTTTAAAAACCTATTTAGCCCCTATCTTATATACCAAGTGATGTTTACTTGTTTAGAAAATAGAGTTTTTCGAAATTGTCAAAATCCAAAAAGTGCTATTTTTCGGAAATTAAGTAAGATTTCAATGAGTTTTTTAGAGTGTGTTATTTTTAGCTAACTGAACAATATCAAAGCCAGAAAACACCTAATTTTTTTAACTTTAACTAAAAATTTGTTTTTGAATTTTTTATTTTGTGAAGACTTATAATTGCAAAAAATTATATAAAATGTTAATTACTTCTTTAGAGTTTTTATTATTTATCGAAAAGTAGTTTGCATAATTTGTACGTTTTTCATGCAAAGCTGCCTTCAGGAGAAATATTTTTCAGTTCTAATGGATAGTTATTTAAATGGCTTCTAGAAACTCTATATCTAGCCCTGTTAATGAATTACTGTTACAAAAATCCTGTAAATGTTCTTTTACAGTTGTCTAAATGAGAAGATTTTATGGAACATGTAAATTGAATAAAGCAAAATGCAGCCCGCTTGGAGTGTTGGAGTAGTGCGTCCTTCGTTGGGGAAGTTTCACCATTGACTTACTCTTCTGACAAAACAACTCTTTCCTGGCTTCATTCACATTGTCTACATCACAGTTCTTATGCATACAAAATCACGGTGAAGCGTTCTAGTAGTTTAAAATTTTCATTAGCAATATCAAGTTCTTTGTAAGGGTGGAGTGCCATGTAGGAAAATGCATGTATCACTTGAGGATAACAATTTCATCCCTCTCAGGCAGATTTCTTTCCTCGTCCAAAAAATGATGATGTGGTATCACATCCCGTGAAACTGTGAAATACAGGGAGACCTTAGAATTTCTCTGCACCCAGCTTCTCGTAGATAGCAGTAATGTTAATATAAGTAAATGTTTTGCCTATACTAAAAGCAAGACAAATATTCACATCTGCACACAAGGTCATCCGGTGATATAACTTCGTCAACAATACGCACCATACAGTTATTATAGCCATTCACAAATGCATCCTGTAAGTGGATAATCAGCCTGGTGTCCGCTTCCTCATGGTAACATGGTAGCATGGACCTATCAGTTCCCCGGAGAATAAGTTCGGCATCACATGTGACGGCAATTACCTTCTTTTCAGCACGTTCAACACCAATTGTTTTGAAAGGAATTCAAAAAGTTTCTGTTTGTAGGTGGAGTCTTTTAAGCAATCGGCCCACTTACTTCACACTTTCTCCTAACACCCTTACCTCGCTTTTTTACAGTGGCTTCTGTGAGGCTTGTCGCATTGTATTTGTCCCACACTACTTCAACTCGTTTGTAGCTTTCTAATTGTTTATCGATGTGCGGAATGAATACGTGATCAGTATAATCATCAAATATAGTAATTTTGGGGGGGGGGGGGGATGTACACAACAACGCAGTGGCTTCATCGAGAAGCTTTACATAAACATAATCAAGAGGATCATTTGGGGAATCCTTGTTCAGAATGTTCATAAGATCAGACTTCTTTCCGAAGCGCAGACTTTCATTGTCAGATAGTGAAGGGGGACAATAATGATTCTCATGGCTGAAGAATGTAGTCACTCTCCCTATGCTACATCACTATGTACAGTTGGGAGAGCAGAGAAACGTCAGTCTTAAGTACTGATATTTTTCTCTTATTTTTTGTGTTTATTTTTTGTATAGGAGTTCTGAATAGAGGAAGTGAATTCCTTTTTATTTGTTAATAGAAATAAAAAAGCATACTTTAAGTGTGTTATGTAAGGCAACGTATCATGAAAATGTGGACACACCGGACAAAAACAGTTGATCGGTGAATAGTTTGTAATTGCTACATATATTAGTGAAGAAATATATATTCTGATGTATATTTTAGACACCAAGTTTGTGATCCTAAGTGATTTAGAAGCTGAGATATTGATAATATGCGTATATTTCAAAATGGAAGTTATAAATTCAAGATGGCCGACGGAGGAGTTGGTTCCTATCAAAAATTGAAGGCTATATACCTAAGTAGCACCTGGAAAAAAATTTGGTGCTTTTATCCGGTGTGTCCACATTTTCATGATATACTGATCCACAAATGAAGTGGACCATTTGCATTTACGTTGGTGCAATTTTTAAAAATATTTTTCCAAAAGGGCAGTCATTGCATTTTTGGTAACCTTTTATGATTGTGTCATTATACAAAGCATTTATTTTCATAATTTAGTTTAAAGAAAAACTAAGTCCATTAATAAAATCTTATCATTTTAAAATTTTGATTTTTGCCCAATTGTTGATAGCACATTGTATACAAAGTATACCAAATCGTTGCCAAACATTTTTAAACGTTCCGAAGAGACTCAAAGAACGATAAATTAACCTTTTTTAGTGATTCCTCTTATTTTTGTGAAATATAGCTTTTTTATAATTTTATAATTTTTTAATTTTATTAATATGATTTTGTTAATCCTTCAGTTGATATTTGAGGATAGTGGAATTAAATATGCTTAATATGAGTATACTATAAAACAAAAGCTTGTATATATATTTTTTGTGACGTAATGTAATAAATACAATTTTTATGGGTGGTCCAGTTCATTTGTGGAGCAGTATAGTTAGGAAATACAAACAATATGAGAGCGTTCTTCATAATCATTTCTTCATTAGTTGTAGAAAAAATAAATGCACGGTTTAAAGAATCGGTATTAACACGTTTGGTGATATGGGCAAAAAAGTGTCTTTTTTCTAAAATTTCCTGAACCATCGTTATATACTGGGTATGCATTTAGTCGTTCATCCGGGACTCTTCTTGCTGATTCTGGTGCTGACCAAAGCATGATCAAATGTCATGGAGAGTGGAAGAGTGCAAGCGTGACCGAAAGATATGTTGAAGATTCCCTAACAATAAAGGACTGAAATTGCAAAAACGATTGAAGAAAGTACCAATTTAGATGTTTCTTCGAATAATGTTCTACCCAAGTTTTCATCAAACAGTGTTACATGTGCACAACATTCTTTTTGAAAATTTGCAAGGCTGCACTTTTAATCTTAATTTTAATAGCTCTACAGAAATGTCGATAAAGGGTTTCATTTCCAGAGAGAAGCAAACCTTAATACCTATATAGCATATATTTATTTTTTGTTCTGAATCTTATGTACGCATGTGATTAAATGCTAATAAAGTATCGGTATATTATTTTCCTCAACAACACTAGCGCTGTTAAATGCATTTTAACTCAACTCGTTGCTAAGGAGTTATTATCGTAGTAACATAATAAGATAAAATAAATAACTTTACAGTTGATTTTAAAGCCATGCTGGTCTCCATCGAGTGCCTCTCTGAATATGTGTTCCGAATGTAAATTAAATGGATAAGATTATAACACATAGACTTGTCTTACACCTCGACTCATTTCTACAGGCTCAGAGATCTGATTGTTTACTCTTATCACTGCTTTGTGTGCGCAGTACAGGTTGTTGATTATCTTTATCTTTTGTGTCGGATCCGACCTCTCTCGAGTCTGATCATTCTTCCATTCTGACACCGGTTGAATGAACACGTACACGTCATAATTGATATCTCGGCATCGCTGAAAAAGCACTTGAATAGAGAACAGAGCTTCTCGTGTACTAAAACCACGATGGAAACCAAATTGGGTATCACTTATGAAAGATTGCCAGGAAATGGCTCATGAGACTAATTGTTCCACCGCTGTACTACAAACGTTTTTCTTTGGCTTCTAAAACTAGTTTACCGTATACTATCCAAGACACAATAAAACTAGGGCATTTAATATGTTGTGTTGTGAACGTTACTCTTTTAATATGTAAAGTTGATAGATATTTCTCACTTAATTGTCAACTTGTTGAGATGTAGCTATGAAACGAAATTGTTATAGTAAGTGCAATTGTTTAAAGCCTTGTTTAAGCAATCTAATAATGCCAAAATCTCTACCAACATATTATACACGGATAAAAATTATTTTATTCGCAACCATATATGTAATAAGATCATTACTGACTTTTAAAAAGTTGGAAAATGAGCTATTCCCAACTTGTAACTTTCCAACCGGTCGGAAAAAGTAATTGCCGTCGCAGCGGTTGGAAATGAATTCATTCCCGACCGCTGTGTAGGTAGGGGACACTGGGAATCGCGTTCATCCATTCATGCGCGTCACAACCTGTCGTATCATAATATAATAATTTTTCCAATTATTGTTTAGAATAAAGTGGTTGCGCCTCCTGTGGGTTGGGGTTAGAATAGATCCACAGTATCCCTGCTTGTCGTAAGAGGCGACTAAAAGGGTTGAGCGTGGGGCTAACTACCCCATCTCGTACAAAACCTATCGTTATAAAAAACTCAAGTAGATGAAGCCGGACTGAATCCAAGTAGACGACCAGGCTATCGAAATAAGGACAAAGATTTACGAATAAATACATGGAACGTGCGAACCCTATATAGACCAGGGGGCTTAAAGCTGCTAACCGACGTACTAGATAACCACAAAGCAGATATAACAGCAATCCAGGAAATGCGATGAATAGGGAATGGGATAATCCAAAAAAGAAACCATGATGTATACTATAGCTGCCATAAGAACACACACACATTTGGCACAGGATTTATTGTAAGTAAAAGGATAAAACATCGAATAATAGGATTCTCTCCAATTAATGAACGGATCTGCTGCATACGGATTAAAACAAAATTTTTCAATA
>CALNHX010011659.1:0-30503 GCA_940337035.1 Agriotes lineatus
TGTGTTGGATACTATTATACTATTGACGTAGCGGTTATTAATAGTTATTTTTATTACATTTTATGAAACTTCAGATGAGAATATATAGAAAAATATCTACTTTGACACTGACAATCAGAAATATGAATTGTCATTTTTAAATTTAAATACAGAATCCCTAGTACAAAAATTTTATGCACATGCCAACTTCAAAAAAATTAAAATGTTTTTGTGTTTACTGAATGGCCTATATGTAGATGGTACTGTTGATATTTGTAACTTGGGTTGCAGATTTTACTCTAGCACGATTCTGAATGAAGTATACTTTATATTATTAAAATAACAATATTAGGTGAGTACTGATTTATAAATACCCTACCCACTGGGTATTTACCCAACCCACATCACTACTTACCGCAGATTTTTCGATCAGATGGACTGCAGCCTGGGGGCTCGCGGTGTGGCCACTGAATTTGCCGGATCTGACTCCACTAGATTTTTACATTTGGGGTTGCATGAAATGGATTGTTTATGCATACGGTGGAAAAATTCCACAGGCTGCCGTTATTATTAGGAATAACCCAAAAACAGTACTAAGAGCGCAGCAATCTCTTCTACAACATATGGATTTGTGTATTGAACACCATTGAAATTATTCTGACTATTGCATGCTTCTGTCAAACGACGCAATTCGACCAATAAAACAAATCAAATTTTAAACCAATCCGATGGTGTTAAATTGATAAGTGTAACCGTTAATCAATTTCATGTTATCATTTACTAATATTAACAGTAAGTTTTCATGTTTTTTTGGGTTTATTTTGGGCACAGTTACTTTGTATCGATAATACTGGCTGGGAATGCACTCTCGCTTATTGCTAAAAAGAGGCACTCCACCTATGGTGTCCGAATGAAAATTAATGTTTATTTTTAGATAAAATGTAGATACTTGAGTAATTTGTAATTTACCTACAAACTACAAATAAACATTCTTTAAATATCTGGTGTGATACACGCACACAACTTCCTTTTACAGTGATCTTATAATTAGTAAAAATATTGTTTATCTACGACCACTACTAAAAGTAGGCCTTTTAGCGCTAGCTTGTTTCACTAAAAGTGACGTTTTATAGTTTACCGTGGTTAAAGAAATCAGCTGTTTACTTTTAGCACACGGGCTAAAAGTGAAGTGAGGTTATAAAACTACAATTTCGAACTGGAAGTGAAGTTGTAAAGTTATTCTAGTTGCTTCTTACGTTACAGGTAAAGCGTTTTTGAAATAATTAAAGCATTATGTAATGAATACAGTCAGATGTGGAGTATCAATAATTACATTTCGTAACTCACCTTGACAGCACTGGCGTGGCAAACAATCGTCCGCGCGGCGTGGCCTACTGTTTATTATGACATAAATTAAAAGTGCAGATGGATGTTAAATCGATATTTATGGATTAATAACGGTAAAATTAAGGTCGTAGATAAAATATTGTATGCAACGCGTGCTAAAAAAGTGTTTTTAAAGGTCCTCGCAAGTAATTCCGTCCTCGACTAACGCCTCGGCCGTAAATAACTTTCTCGTCCTTTAAAATGTCACTTTTCGTTCTAGATAAATAAACTACTATTAAAAACCTTACCGGGATCGGGGATCGAACTCTTGACCGTTAGATCATTAGCCAGAATGCTTACCACTGAGCTATGGAGCCCAGCTTGATCATACTATGTTTATTAAAAACATATGAGTCACCCGAACTACGCTTCGGTTCGCTAAATTAAGAGAGATTCATTAATATAAATTAAAAAAAAAAGGATGCTCCGGCCGGGACTCGAACACCCGGGCCGCCCGCGTGGTAGACGAGCATTCTACCATTGGACCAAAAATGTTTGGTTGAATGAGCAGCTGCTGTAATAGCATATGAACATAGTGAATCACCCGAGGTAACAGCTGCCCCAGTGCAACCCACGCCCACAGACGCTTCGCTCCGCTACGTACACGATTTAATTCAATTAAACCTTTATCGTACTTTTTTGAAAATAAAAACCGCCTAGGATCTAAGTCGAAAAATTAGAAAAATTTTAAGCCATCATACAACTTAATCGGGCCAGTATCTTCGGAGGAGATAGCGAACAAACATACAGGCAAACATACAAAGAGAGCACCGATTTTATGTTATAAGATGACGGTTTGATCTAAGTAGTTAGAATTTCCTGAAATTTGGATAGGGCCATAATTTTTTATTTTGAACAACTTTTCTTAGTAGAATTTTGCCGTATTTACGACAAAAAGGGTAGTTCACCTGAAACGAAAATACAATTTATTTTGTTTAATCTACGAGAAAAAGTCATTAAGTACGTCACAAAAGGCTATTATAAAAATACTATTAGAGAAATACTTAGTCAAAAATAAGTTTAATTTTTCAACAAAGTCTTCACCAACATTTATACACTTATCCCATCGCTTTATCAATGCCCCAATTCCTGCTGCATAAAAGTCTTTGGACTGCCGTCTGAATCACTTGTGTAGCTCTTGTTGAACAGGTCGGTGTTTGCCAACAACTTTTGAGCGTGCACAACACGCTGCTCTTCCACAATAGGCTCTTCAAGCAAGGGTCGCCATTTTAACACTGCCTGCGCACGCGCACGGCAACTGTCGCTTGAGTATCATAAAGCTGGAAAGTGCTAACACCTAATGACACATAGGGAAATACCTCACTGCTATTTTCAGTTTTCCCAGATCAGTTTGTGATTTAAGTACTTAATGACTTTCCCTCGTAAAAATAACAGTTTAATCTAAGGGGGTAGATCTTCTTGGAATTTTGTATACGGCAATAATTTATCATTCTGAACAACTTTTCTTGGTAAAATTATGCCGTATCATGGACAAAAAGGGTAGTTTACTTGAAAAGAAAATAGTTTTCGCTTCACTTTCAAGGCCAACTTGTTTTTTCAAAAACTGAAAATATTCTTAAAATTCTTTTCAGACCAAGCAGGACTTAATCTCACAATCTTAAAATAAAATTCAAAAATGTGTAGTCCATCCCACCCCTAGTAACATCAATCCTGGGACACACTATATAAGTTTTGTGTAATACTATCTAGATGAGACAGCAAGCTTTTGAAGAAAATCGTATAACCGGAAGTAGGTGTTTACTCTTGTGATTTTTATTAATTTTTTCCATTTTTTCAAAAACGGCTTTAACGATTTTTTTCAAACGTTACATTTTTATTACAATTTTAATGTGTATTGATGCGAGATGGGCGATTTTCAAGTTGAATACCTCTAAAATTGGTTTCTTTTAAATTTTATTTATTAACTCCTATTTTAAATAGAACACCCGGTATATTAATACATTTTTAAATTCAGTTTAAAATGTTAGAGAAAATTTGGCGCTTCAACTAACGCTCTATTTTGTACGGTTTTGTAATTTTTGAACATTTTTGACAAATGCTTAAAAATTAAAAATTAAATTTTTTACTAATTATAAGATCACTGTAATAGTAACTTGTACAACTAGATTTGAGAAGCCGCGTGGCGCTGTTGGGTAAGCGCCAGACTTGCATTAAGCAAGTCCTCGGTTCGAATCCCGCGGGGGTCGGAATTTTTCCGCCTTGGCGATTAGAATCGGGCTCTGTGAGACCATTCACAGTTGGGCACCAAATTAACTGTGCTCTACTCAGAACCACAGACCTTAGAGATAGAGTAACAAGGTCAACACATCACCAATACACACACCTCATACAATGGTTGCTGCGCAAGCACCAAAGGCGCAATCCAACTCTGTATCTCGAATCCGGGGCACGTTGATCATTGTACCGCCAGATTCCAGCGCATAAAGCACCAACCTCGACACCGCAAGGTAAATGAGGTTACAGATAATACATACATACATACATATTACAACTAGTTTTGAAAGTCATACTTTTTTTCATGAATTTGCAGTTTGCTAACGAGAGCGAAGTCCGAGCTAATCAAGCAAATGAATAAAAAAAGGACTTTCAAAACGTGTTGTATCAAGGCGGTCTACATTGTTCCAGGCCATGACACTGGCTCTGTTGCCAAATTGTGTGCTAGGCCATTCCAAGACACACTAAGTTTTGTTTGTTTGAAATATATTTGACATCCTTTATCTAATAGACTTGTCTGTCCGGGACGCTGGTCCGTCTGGGGACGCTGTTTCAGCAGCCAAATCGTAAGAGATAGAGAAAAAAGTTATATGTTTGGAATGGTCATGTCAGGTCAGGAACCGAATTTCAGTCACGTGACACTTCCGGTTTTCGAGAAATCACGTGATTTCCGTCCGTCCGGGACGCATATTTGTAAATAGGAGACGCGTTATCCCTTCGGTAAATTTCGGCATGTCCGAAGAATGTTAATATTTAGCAGATGCGTCCGCCTGATACGTCTGCTGTTTCCTGGAGTAAAGTGTAGTATAGAAATTTTTATTTTTATATTCAGATAAGCTGTCAGTTGCCTGCCTGATACGTCGGCTTTTTCACTGTTTTAGCTTTGAATGTAAGATGAAAAAAATGCGTGAATTACCAAATAATTACGAATATAAAAGTGCCAAAAAAAATAATGTGATCCTCTGCAAACTCTCCAGTAAAGAAGAGGTAGAGGTAAGTTTAATTTAAACTGTTTGTACAAAAATCTTTTGTAATATTACGACCACGTTGAGATAGAGAACGCTAATGGCGTCAGGCGCGCATCGTGCATGACACACCAGCCTATTTTTGCGTAATATTTTGTATTGTAGGTACAATAGTATTGACAGTTTCGAGTAGTAGATAGTTAGTTAGGTATTTGATTTAGTTAATAAATATTTTAATACCGTGCAAACGTAAAAAGACCCCCTGCCAACTTTTGAAAGGATTAAGATATCAATTTCATCATTTTAACTGACTTCTACATATCCGATTGACTTAAAACGAGGTATGCGTTTATGGTTCCGCTGGTAAAACTATGGTGTTCTTAGGTTAAACCTTCCCCCTCTTCAAGAGTAGTGGGGGGGGGGGGGAGGTTAGGACGAAGTATGTCTGATTTTGCTTATAATTGGTATGGGGGTCTTTTGAAACGAGAATTACGAATTTAAGGTAAACCTCAAAATTTTAAAATAAATTTAATTAAAAAATCTTTTTTAAAAACAAGCTTTTATTCAGTGCACTAAAAAGTAGAAAATATTTTTTTGCTTTGTGATACTATAATCAAAGCGATTGTCACGCTTTTCGGTGTATTTAAAAAAAAAGATTATTAATTTAAAAAAATATATAAAGTTAGTAAACCAAAGCTGCAGCTCTTGAGAGTCAAGTGCGTGCAAATTTAGCCCAAACTCAGCCTAAATAATTCGGAGAGTTGGGGGTGGGTATTTGTTTATTTTCTACTTTTTAGTGCATTTCATAAAAGCTCGTTTTCAAAAAAAATTTTTTAATTAAATTTATTTTTAAATTTTGAGTTTTACCTTAAATTTGTAATTCTCGTTCCAAAAGACCACACAATCCACCCCATTCTTTTACAAGTGTTTTAGGATTTATCACCTCCACCTAAGTAATTCCTACTTTCTTCCATAGACATGGGTATCTGATCTTGAGGCGGTAACTAAAGAAACCTGGACCATCGAGAAAACATTTAAAGTTCCGACCACTGCACCAAGAAATGTTTTTAAACGTATTTACAGATGCCATTTGAATACGGCTACAAAAGTTAAACCAGCGGGCTCTAAACAAAAAAAGTCCAGAAATATTGATTGCCCGGTCTTTATAACTATAAAGAATTTTTTTAAAAGTCTAAATCAGTGAAAACATCGATCACTACAGAAGAATGGCCTTGTTTGATAGAATTTAAAAATGATCATAATCACAGATTAAATGTTATTGAAGCACTTCGTGAGAGGCCTTTAGGAGTAGAGGCTAAAAAAAAATTACTAGATGAGCGTATAGTACGATAGACACTACATTCCAACAAAAACGGATGTATCTAATTTGTGGAAAAAGAAATTTAAAGAAGATTTTGGTGACCGTACTGGACCTAATATGCTTGTTAAGTTAGAAGAGACATTGGCTTTTCATAAAGATAAGACTAACCTATGTTATAAAATAATAACCGTAGAAGATAATTATGTTGCAGCTATTTGTACACCTCTCATGCAACGTGCGTTAGAGATACCACAAGCAAATGAAATTATGTGTGTCGACGCATCGGGTAATTGCGATGTTTATGATCATAAAATATTTTTTTTTGTCAAACAAAGTGCGGCGAGTGGATTACCCGTTGGATGCATTTTAGCTAACTGCCAAAAAACTAATCTGTTTGATGCTGCAGTTGAAGGTTTGCTAGATATAATGCCTAAAAAAATTCGACCGATAGTTATCTTGACAGATGACGATTTGGGCGAAGGAAAGTGTTGAAGAAACATTGGCCAGAAGCAAAATTACTTCTGTGCATATTTCATGTGAAAAAGGCTGTTTGGAGATGGATTTTAACGGCGAAGAATGGAATACCAAGGGATTCGGCACAAAACTATTATAAATTATTCAAGAAAATTGTACACTCCAAAACAGAAAATGAACTCAACGAAACCAAACGATCTTTTTTTGAAAATTGCGTTCATGAAAGTTTAAAGAAATATATAAGCAACCTGCTCACTCGTAAAGAGACTTGGTGCATGCTGTACAGAACAGATTTACAGTTAAGAGGAAGCGATACCAATAATTATACCGAGGTCCTGTTTAGGTTACTAAAAGGCATACCTTTAGAGAGAGCAAAGGCATTCAATCTAATTTATTCAATTGAACGACTACATTATTACAAGTTTCGAAAATTACTACAGGCAGCGTTTATTAGATGTATTATTCAATAGGGTCTTAAAAGCTGTTGCTAGTAGGTACTTACCAAAATTGACTGATGGTAAAATGACTGTTTTCGGTAAGCAGTGAAACAGATGAAAATTGCAAATATTATGTGGATGTTCAAACTTGTATGTGTACATGTGCAGTGGGTTGTAATGGCAAGCATTGTAAACATCAGGGTGCCGTTTTAGAAAAATACAAATTTTAAGGGCAATAAATACACTGACTTATGCAACTAAAATTCAACTATATAAAGTGGCAACAGGAAAAGAAGTGAATAAAAATATTTTCCTGCCTCTACAAGAAAAAGACGACGAAAGTGTTGGATTAGAAAACTGTAAGAGAGATATCATCTTAGAAGAGTGAAAATTATTGGAATCTGGAGTAAATGTTGAGGATAGCAATGTTTCTTCGGCTGAGATAGTGAAAGAAAAGTGGACGGAGCACTACAATTTTATTATGAAAAACATTGATGAAGAACCTGAAAATGTTTGTCCAGCTGTGGAAGCATATTTAAATAATATAAAAAAACATGCTTGTTCCAAAACTTCTCTACTGTCTGATCTTCACACAGCTGTCAAATAAAAGGGAGCTGCCAGAAAAGGTAGCTCCGGTGTTAAATGTCGTCGAAGGGGGGAAAATATACCAGTACAACCAACATTGGTAGGAAGCAGAAAAGTTTCATGCGGCAGCAAAAAGGCAAAATCGGGAAGAATGCCCTCTGATGTTAAAAAGAGACAAAAAGCACCTCATTCATTACAAGAATGCATTAAAAAAAATATTGCACTAGGCGCTAATAAATTTAAAAAGTGAATAAAAATTGCGCCTGCACTTACGTCTGCAATAACACATACATATTAAGCAATAAAGTAGATTACATTTAGAAAGTATGTACGTGATATTTTATACTCCATGTAGTAGGAAATATATGGTTGTTTTTTACTCTTGTGCACATACATTCATGTCCGTAATAATAGATGTAGGTTTATATTGCTCAATAAAATAGATTACATTTACATAATGTACAGGCATATTGATTAGATTTTAACCACCCCTCTAACTTTTTTCTTTTGGATCTGAATTTTTTACTAAATTGTAGATACCAGAGAGAAAATGTTCCCAAAAAAGTATGGCAAATCAATGTTACTGTTTTTTTTAATGGAACATTCCTGTATATTTATACAAAAGTAAAGAGCCCTTAAGAACTTTTATTCAGTAAATAACAGACGCTTCAGGCAAAAATCCATCTCACTCATCTGCTATATACAGCTCTTTATTCCGCACATTTTTGCTACTCTCACGTGTCTGCCGTTTACCAAGCGGTTTTGCCTGACTCGTCTGCTAAATACAACTCTACTTCGGCTCGCGTCCTTTGGCGGACGCGTCTGCTGCTTACAAATATGAGTCCGGGACGCTGTTCTATTTGAAAAACGGTCTTTTTTGTTTTATTAAATGAGACATTTGTCTCACTGGTTGCTAGTTAAAACTATTTTGACAAGGCAGGTCATATAAGTTACAAAAATGCCTTTGAAGTATTGCGTACCAAGCTGCAAGTCAACGTACGCTTTATCAGTTGCTTCATATGTTAGCGCGTTCAGGTTTCCATCTAATGAGACGGTGGCAAAAAAAAAAATCGGAAAGAAGTTTTGCAGTTAGAGAACTGGCGGACTGGAAAGGCTTTAGGCTAAACTTCAATATAGCGTCCCCAGTCTTCACACATATACGTGAATCTTTTGGTCTGGGAGCTATAATTTTAGGTTAGCTGCAGTTTAAGATTTGTGTGTACGTAGTACACAATGTTCTATCATTTGTGTCGAATGCACTGCTTTTCGGGGGTTTTCTGCGCTTGCGCGGCAAATGTCAAACCCAGTGGGGACGCTGTACTGAAGTTTTCCCAGGCTTTAAAGCACTTTAGAAGAGCGAATGTAAAGGGTAATAAGATGTAGAGACTTGTTCCGACTGCAATGTCACTAGCTTCCAGGCAAGTTATTTTGAAGAAATTACTGTTTTAGATAAAGTCAAAATTAGTAGCAATGGAGAATTAGGTACCTACCCATTAAAAATTATTTTTAAATCGAATATTACAGTGAAGTGACGCACTACGGTGTAAATAGCAGTGATTTTATATATTTTTTTTTCAACTGGCATGCATCACAATGACAGAAACAGTGCAGTGACAGATTGTTCATTTAGTAACCAAAACTAGTAATTTTTTGTTAAAGGTTGGCTAAGCCTTGTTGCCAGATTGTGGTAGGCCATTCCAGAGGTCACTTTATAGGCCCAGTGTCATGGCCTGGAACAATATAGACCGCCTTGGTTGTATACGTAGTTTTTTTTTGCATAGCGATCTCTTGGTCGAAATTTAGTCGAAAAGGACTTCGCAATTGACAACTGTCAAACGGACATTTCAATTTTTGCGTTAAAAACAGTGGAACTGTCAATATGATTTTTTCTTAAAAAACGACGACTTTCACGATCACTATGCAAAAAAATCTGTAAAAGGCTTTACCCAAAACTTCCCTCGTCGACATTCTGACACTAAATAATTTTAAAAATCAAATTACGTTAGGAGTAAAACTATCTTCACGTTTCTAATAAATTAAATACATTTTCAAATAAAAAATGTATCCCGCTGCGGTTTGAACCCGCCGCATCTGCAGGGCGATCCTAACCGCACCCCTACATAGAGATCGTATCTGCACCGATAAAGCCAATTACGCTACCGAGCCTCTTTCAAATAAGTCCGGCGCGCGCCTCTGTTGAATAGCATGGTGTTATTGTTGAAACGTTTTTACTCTTTTGTGACATTATCCTGTATCGGTTGAGTCTTATTTTCGGCAAATGTAAAGCCTGTCCTATGTGAAAGTTATTACTTTTTTCTATTTCAAAATTAACCCAAAAGTAAACAAGAATGTATTTTTTAAGGTGCTCACCCTGAATATATTTGTATGAAATTGTATCGGCTTCATGCGAGGTAGATATATAATGTGTATGCAAAATATCGTCTTCCTCCGATAAATAGTTTTTGAGCTATACTGCCAACAGACAGACAGACAGACAGACGGAATTAAGAAAACCTTTTTTTCGTAATCTAGGGACCTAGAAACGTGAAGATCTGAAGAAATCTCGGAGGTGATTTTTTCGTGGTTACAATACTTCCTTCGTCTTTCAGACGAGGGAGGTAATAGCTATTAACATATCTAGGAATGTTATGAGTATCATAACTGCCGCAGATGTTTTGAAATCCGAGCTCGTAGAGCGAGGATTTTAAAACTTCATAACATCCGTGATTTGTTCAATAGTTTATCGGTTGCTGTATGGTTATGGTTGCCATGTAGGGTAATATTCTTTAACCCTACAGATAAGTTATGACCTAGTTACCAGCCTACTTTTGTATATGTAAACAAAGGCTTAATATCCTGAAACCGATAAAAATGTATTACCGGTTTCAGGATATTAAGCCTTTGTTTACATATACAAAAGTGGGCTGGTAACTAGATCATAACTTATCTGTAGGGTAATGGAATATTACCCTACATGGCAACCATAACCATATAGCAACCGATAAACTATTGAACATATCACGGATGTTATGATCATAACAGCCTCAGATGTTTTAAAATCCTCGCTCTACGAGCTCGGATTTCAAAACATCTGCGGCAGTTATGATACTCATAACATTCCTAGATATGTTAATAGCTATTAATTAACCTTTCAGGAAACTATGTTGAAAAATAAAATTACTTCATTCTTCTCAGGAGTTTGCTTCTATGTTAGAGACAATAATTAGTGAACCGCCCTCGTAGGGACGAGGCTAGTGCAATACGATTTAAAAAATAAAATGAAATAAGAAATATAATATGTATGCAGAAATTCAGATTGAAGTATTTGGTATCCGCGTGATGTGATGCTACGATAACATGGCAAGATTGCAAGCGGTAAGTGGTGCATGCGCACAGTTGATATTTACCTACGTACGAAGCAAGGCATTCTGTTATCTTTATACGTTATGTTGCTTAGCTTAGTCACTTGTCAACCTGTTATGCTTGAAGTGCGTTCACGATGGCGACAACGGGCCCCAAAAGCAATCGTAATTCAGTTTCGGAAGCTGATAAGGATGAAGGGCCCACACTAATGGCCCTGTTGAAGGTAATTTTAGCCGAACAGAGCGTAGTGAAAACTTGCCTTAGCGTGTGCAGCGGGAAAATTGATGAGATGCAGAAACAACTCAAAAAGCAAGAGGAACTCGTGAAAGACTGCAACAAGAAAATTGAAACTTTCGAAATGCAAAACGAAAGCTTGAAAAGGGAGAATGGGGAACTCAAGGCGTGCCTGCATGGTGTGAAACATCCTCAAGAAAATAACGAGTGTAGAGGAGACAGTCAAGTAACCCCAGTAACTACCAGTACCAGTGATGACATCATAGCAGTAGTTGAAACTATGGGAAACTGCCATATACAAGGTGCGATTTTGTCGTTATTTTGGATTATAATATCCTACACTATGAGTATTCTAGATTTAAAAATGCCTTACAATTGTAGCTAGGGTGACCACCCGTCACGCATTAGGCGGGACTGTCCCGGTTTTGAATCCCTCGTCCCGCGTAAATAATCTAACCAATCGGGACAGCGAATGTCCCGATTTCTACCGATTGGACAGGCGAGTTCGGTTTCGGTTCTGTCGGCATGTGATGTTCTTCGAACAAAACGAAGCGAAAGCGACTTATTGATACGGTAGTTGTTAAAGTGCTTGCCATATCTCAGCGACTCTGCGCAGTGATCGAAATTCTGTAAATACGTCGTAAGCAAAGCTACAGACCAACCTGAAAATATCATTGCGATTTTGCTGCGTTTGATATCGTTTGCAATTTTCGAGCTTATAAGTTAGTTTTTGCGTTCTTTATCTACTTATATTTCCGTTTATTATAAAAAACAGTTTTATCAAATAAACACGAAATATTGACACATTCTTTAAATTTCGCGCCTGCAAGCTAGCCTGATGTTTTTAGGTTGTACTGAAAACACCATTTGGGCGTCTCGCTCTACAGTTTTCTCCGTTGCTCCACTGCACATTTGTGGTCGCTGAGATATGGCAAGACCTCTAGTTGTTACAGAGTTGCGACAACTTTCATAATAATTCAGGAATTATTTTACTTGCACGAAGCGAAAATTCCAAAATCATATACACAGCACCAAAGGACAATGTCACACAATCAGCGCCATAGAATGGCCGCCGGAAGTCATACCTACTGACAAAACCTAATTTTCAGAATTTATAATTCTCTGGAGCAGCTCAAGGATTTTCAAAATTCATAAAGAAAATGAAAAATGTGGCTAGGTAGCCAAGCATAAGCATACAATGAGAAATTGCTGGCAACTCCAGACAATTCTTGGACATCAACATTAATTTTTAATTAATGTAAAAATTGCACGTAACATCTTCAGAAACTGCAGCTAACAACAAAAAGTATTCTTTCAAATTTGTAACCTAAAACCTAATATAGGACCTATCAAATGATATATATTTTATTATCTATTATTATTATATATTTTATTTGCTGAAATGTTACTATAGTATGATCAAAAATTATTTTTATCTAAGTAGTACGGCTAGGGAATAGTTCCTAATTTATGAATGCAACTATTAAAATTCAATGTCAAGTTTGAGATTTAAGTATTAACATAGTTGTACTCATAAATTAGGAACTATTCCATAGTCGTACTAAATGAAAATAATTTTTGATCATACTTTATGTACCTACTTAAATTGATTTATGACTTATGTTTCTGTTTATATTTACCTTATTTGGTTGTTTGTATATCTTTAGATTGGTTTTACTATTTTTTGCGAAATCTACTCGTAATGGATGCCCTTAATAATAATTATTTTATTATGATTTAATCATCTTCGATTTTGTCAGTCGGAAAGGTGGTCACTGTAATTGTAGCTTATGCAACCCAACTTAAGCAGAACTACGTCATCATACTGTGCTTCTAAAAAATTGACAATTTTAATAAAACTATATTTGGTCGCCAAGAATCGAATGAATGAAGTAAACAAACCATTTGACAATTTTGGAACCAGTACAGGTTACTGGATACGTATTTTTATGTACGTTATTATTAGCATTAGTATGAATAGTGCTGTAGGGAATAGGAAAGTTATGGTTTGCCGTTAAGAATCCTTTTTAGCGATAAATTTCTGTAAGAAGTGGTTTCATTTTTCAAAAATCACTAACAAACAAGAAACAACACTGACACTAACTCAGTATAACACAATTCTCGCGGTATGAGCGGCAGTGTTAACTGTTTCTCCGGTAAAGAAACCTTTAGAAATTAGACCCAAGTTTAGTAATTGATTTTTAAAAACCACCATGTACCACGTGTATGAGTACCTATAGCGTCGAGGAGATTTAAAAAGAACATACCAAATTACAATAATAAACAGACACAACTACGTATAATGTGCTATAAAAATAGTAGCATTGGATACTGACTAATAACTTCTAATTATACTTTATGTATTTTCCTTCTCGAAATATTTGAAAGATTACATTCAAATTATTGATATTTAGGTTAACTGGCATGTGGATAATTAATGCTATATTGCACATGAGCTTACTTGTCTAATGTTACATTTAATTTTTGTTAACTTTTGGTGTCGGGGAACATGAATTATTTAATTTAATGCAAAATAAATAACACCAATCAATAATTACTTTTAGACTATTACTGGAAAGAATACATACATGAAATTCCTGAGGAAGCCTTACCTGGAGGAACAGACTTAAATGGCAACATTACCTACATTGGGCAAACAATTGATGAGGGGAGAGTTGTGCCTGGAAATTTAGATGCCACGAGGCAGATGCTCATTTATGCAAATAACAGAGAGCAGAACACCACAGTTAGAAATATTAGGGTAGGTATTCATGTATTTTCCATTTTCGAATAAGGAAAGTTGTTTAATTTGTCCTTCATTTGCAGGTTCTGTGTGTCCACACACCAGAGGCATATGAGTGGGTCAGAACTAACACTATAGATATGCGGTTCTTAAACCACAGGCACTTAGTACCAGGCGGCCAGTCTACTGGATACGGCCGGTCTAGTGGATATCCTTATTTTGTAGGCAGAACTGTGTGTGGAGGTCAAGTAGTCGTAGGAAAAATTTATTACGAAAAATTTGCTTCTGCTGCTGCAGGCAAAGTGTACTATATGGAATCCAATTTTGAGGTTCTCGTGTATAATCCGAGAACTCCAGCTAAAGTTACAATTAGTAAGAAAGCCAATTTAGAAGGTAGTAATAGCATTTACTGTATAAATGTTAACTAACCATCAGATTCAGCACACAAGCAATTGCTAAATGCCGTAATATTTAGTACAGCAAATTGGATGCTAAAGTTTTCACATTATCGTTTTCTGTGACGTAAATAACAAAACAGCGTTGCAAACATGTATTATATTAAATTCAATAAGATCATATATAATCACAGGTAGTAGACATCAGAAAGAATTTGACATATACCCAGCCTTTAATGCAAGGGATGCTCTAAATAGCACATTATTCATACCAAGACATTCTTGACGCATATCAATCCAACGTTTGTTCTCTTCGAAGCAGTCTCTAATGTTTTAAATAAGATTTTGGGCTTGCCCGCTTGCTCGCTATGCACGTTATTTTACTGTCATTTTGGACAAATGTTGCATTGACAGCATTATAAAATATGCCATATTTAAAGCCGACCTGCCAAAAACTGCAGATTTTTTGTTTTGTTCAGTTCCTTATACGTAGTTAAATAAAGAGAGAAAATTATTACGTCACAGAAAAAGGGTAATGTGTAGACTTTATCAGTATGAGCCTTTATTAAATTCAGTTGGTGTTTCTACAGCACTAATCAATTTTCAAATTTTACGCATTGCCTATTTCACTAATCTTCCTTCCCCATATGATTAGGTCATTTAATTAGAATTTTCTCTGTAACGGTTCTTTTAATGTGATTCTCTATCTTAGATAAAATAGAATAAATAACCAAGTTGTCAAATGAAGTGAATTCATAATCCTATTGCAATTAAAATAAGAAAAAAGTGATAATTTTATACGCCTAGTTTTAGTACCTAGCTATTTTTATATATGATAATTATTGTCTTAAATATGTATTTAGAAGAACCTGTTATGTTTGTATTTTGTACCTAATGATTATACTTAGATGTAATTAATATTGAAGTTGTGCTTTTTTTAAAAGTGGTAATATCTTAAAGTTAATATAAATAAAAAGCAAGTATGTTTGATACAACTGTGGATTACCAAAGTCTCCAAATAGAAACCTTTAAAACTTATGGTTGAAAAAGGAAACTATAAACCGTTCAATAGTTATTTTCCAGGCAGGTAGACATGGCATTTTGTTTTTATGTTTAATAAAATTAAAACTTCCCAGAATCTCTTTCTGACACTTTGTTAGAATCAGCTGTTATGTACAGGAGGCTCACGAAAGTGTCTAATTTGACATTTTGAGGTTAAACGTGCAATGTTGCCAGTGCTTTCATACTTTGTTTGTCACTAGGCATAATATTTATGGACATCGGCGTCATGGATACCCTATCGAGATGTACGGGCGCGTTAAATGTCCTAAAAACAAATGTCGCGAAATTAGAGCGACCACCTTTTGGAAAAGCTAACTCGGGACATTTGACACCTATTTATTTATATTGACCATAGCTACTAACGAATAGAAAATAATCTGGTGTGATACACCCACACAACTTCCTTTTACAGTGTTCTTATAATTAGCCAAAAATTTCATTTTTAATTTTTAAGCATTATTTGTCAAGCATTTTCAAAAATTACAATTGCAATTGAAACCATACAAAATGGAGCGTTAGTTCAAGAGACAAATTGTCTCTAAACTTTTAAGCTGAATTCAAAAATTAATAATATACCGGATGTTCTGTTTAAAATAGGAGTTAATAAAAAAATAAGAAAAAACAAACGAAACTTTTTTTGGAGGCATTCAACTGGAAAATCACCTATCTCACATCAATATACATTAAAAATGTAATAAACATGTAAAGTTTGAAAAAAAATCGTTTTAAGATCTGTTTTTGAGAAATTTTCTTCAAAAGCTTGCTGTCTCATCTAGATAGTACACAAAACTTATTTATGAAGTTTCAACGCCATACCACTTTTTGGTTTTGAGATTTTCTGTTCACAGACAGACAGACACACATACACAGACAGAATGACAGACCAATGAACAAAAATATGTATTTTGGGTTCAGGGGACTTTAAATCTGTGGAAAACTCAATTTAGAATTTTTGGGGTGAACCCAATACTTCCTTTCGTAAAAGGAAGTAAAAATCTTAAAATCTTGGACAATGTGCAGCTAAGAGTTTACCATTTTCGAGAGATAGTATTTTAAAGACGGAGTTCTGTTTTCCAAAATTTACGGCTGCATTATCTGCAGACAATGCTGATATTCTATTACTTGGAAGATTGCGCTTTTTCAAAGAGCTAAAAATTTTGTCAGCTATTGCTTTTGCTGACGAAATGAAGTCGTATAATACATGAAATAAAGGGGGGAAATAAATTTAGCCTCTAAATCGGGAAATGTTTTGTCCCGGGCGATACCAACTCGGGACCGGAACATTGGTCATCAAACACGGGACTGTCCCGGGTAAATCGGAACGGGTGGTCACCCTACGCGAAATGCAAAACTACGACTTATAAGACTGTAATTCGACCCACAGCTACGTATGCATGTGAAACATGGATGATGAATGTGACAGATCAAGACATTATAAGTAGGTGGGAGAGAAAAAATGATGCGAAAAATATTTGGAGGGACTCGGACGGAGGATGGTTGGAGAAGACTTACAAGCGAAGAGGTACAAGAGAAGTATTGGGGACCAAGTATAGTAGACTTCATTAAAGCTCAAAGGTTAAGATGGTTTGGGCATATATGAAGAATGTCAGATGGAAGAGCTACTAAGATAGTATTGGAAGGCGGAAGGCAAGAAACTAGAAGAAGAGGTAGACCAAGGAATAGGTGGAAGGAGGCAGTAATGGAAGACATAGCAAGGAAAGGAATACAAGACTGGAGAAATTAGATCATGAATAATTGACAATGAAGACAGATTGTTATGCAATGGGCCTAAAGTGGCTTGTAAAAGCTTGATTTATTTATACTGACAAAACTACATAAATTGTAATATTTAAATATTTTTGTATGCAATTTATAATTACAATATAAAAATGACTTTCATTATACCATTATGCCTACTCAACAAAGTATGAAACGTATTCAGAATCAGCAAGTTGTCATTCATGAAATTTATCTTAACCAATAATAAAAGTGGCACAAAATCCAAAACCAAATCTGGCAACCACGTTTGGTACATTGAACATAAAATTGTCATTTTGTATAAAATGATCGTAACCTAACTTTTGTTAATGACTGACCGCATATTTACAGGATGAAATTCATCACCCTAACATGGCCTCTTATCGGGAAAATAACTATTGAACGGTTTATATCTACACAAAACATAATTTTACAGGGTGTCTGAAAACATACCTGCAATATTTCAACAATGAATTGTTATAAACGTAACCATTACCGGGATATTGTTTGTATCATAATTTAATTGATCTATATTTGAGTGGAACGGATTTTATTAAATAGTTTTTTTTTCAGTATTAGCTTTAGAATGTACCATTAGTTATCTTGTTTTCACTGTTTACTGGTATTGCTCAAAGAGGTGCCATTAAATAACTAGACGTGCAATGTGCTACCAATATAATGAGGCGTCAGCACATCAATGTCTTTGGGTAAGAGTTTGGCTTACTGCACATTTTTCGGGCAGATGTCTATGGATTCGTAGTGTGGCCACTGCATTTGTCGGATCTGACTCCACGAGATTTTTACTTCCTTTTACAATAAAGGAAGTATTGGATTCACCCCAAAAATTCGAAATTGAGTTTTCAACAGATCTTCACGTTTTAGAGTCCCCTGATCCCAAAAAACATATTTTTTTTCATTGGTCTGTGTGTCTGTCTGTGTGTCTGTCTGTCTGTGTGTCTGTCTGTCTGTCTGTGAACAGAATATCTCAAAAACGAAGAACGGTATGGCGTTGAAACTTCATATATAAGTTTTGTGTACTATGTAGATGAGACAGCAAGCTTTTGAAAAAAATCGCATAACCGGAAGTAGGTGTTTACTTCGATTTTTTCAAAAACGGCTCTATCGATTTTTTTTAAACTTTACATTTTTATTACATTTTGAATGTGTATTGATGTGAGATAAGTGATTTTCCAGTTGAATACTTCTAAAATGGGTTTCTTTTGTTTTTTTTTGTCTATTTTATTTATTAACTCTTATTTTAAATAGAACATCCGGTATATTATTAAATTTTTTAATTCAGCTTAAGATTCTAGAGAAAATTTGTCTCTTCAACTAACGCTCTATTTTGTACCGTTTTTGCAGAATTTGTAATTTTTGAAAATTTTTGACAAATGCTTAAAACATTTTTAAATCAAATTTTTGGCTAATTATAAGATCACTGTAAAGGGAAGTTGTGTGCGTGTATCACACCAGATTTTTACATTTGGGGTCGCATTAAATGGATTGTGTTTATGTAACTGAAGTGCATATAGTGGAAGAATTCCACAGGCTGCCATTATTATTAGGAATAACCCAGAAACCATACTAAGAGCGCAGCAATCTCTATTCATTGAAATTATTCTATTGCATGTTTATGTCAAATAACGCAAATCGACCAATAAAACAAATCAAATTTCAAATTTTAGACCAATCCGATGGTGTCAAATTCATAGTGTAACCATTAATCAATTTCATGTTATCATTTACTGACATTAACAGTAAGTTGTCATATTTTTTACTTTCTTTTACGATAAAGGAAGTATTGGATTCACCCCAAAAATTCTAAATTGAGTTTTCAACAAATCTTCATATTTTAAAATCCCCTGAACCCAAAAACATGTTTTTGTTCATTGGTCTGTCTGTCTCTGCCTGTATGCGTGTGTGTCTGTCTGTGAACAGAATATCTCAAAAACGAAATGAGGTATAGCATTGAAACTTCATATATAAGTTTTGTGTACTATGTAGACGAGACAGCAAGCTTTTGAAAAAAATCGCATAACCGGAAGTAGGTGTTTACTCTTGTGATTTTTCAGTCTGTTTCGATTTTTTCAAAAACGGCTCTAACGAGTTTTTTAAGCTTTATATTTTTAATGTGTATTGATGTGAGATAGGTGATTTTCCAGTTGAATACTTCTAAAGTGGGTTTTTTTTGTTTTTTTTTCTATTGGTTTTATTAACTCCTGTTTTAAATAGAACACTCTGTATATTATTACATTTTTGAATTCAGCTTCAAATTTTAGAGAAAATTTGTCTCTTTAATTAACGCTCTATTTTGTACCGTTTTTGTAGAATTTCTAATTTTTGAAAATTTTTTACAAATGCTAGAAATTTAAAATCAAATTTTTGGCGAATTATAAGATCACTGTAAAAGGAAGTTGTGTGAGTGTATCACACCAGATTTTTTAGGTTTAAATGTATTTCATGCATAGTTTCTTTTGGCTGGGGATGCACTTGTTGCTCCTGAAAATGAGCACTCCACCTATGGTGTCTGAATGAAAATTAATATTTATTTTTAGAAAATGTAGATACTTGAGTAATATGTAATTTACCTACAAATATACTGATGAACATTTTTTAAATATGTAAATCATGTAAATGGGGTTATACGTATAAAACTGCGAGAGAGTAGTGAAAGACTGGTTGATAAACAATATAGGTAAGTAGTAAAACTCTGGTGTGATACATGCACACAACTTCCTTTTACGGTTATCTTATACTTAGTAAAAAAATTTGTTTTTAGCTTTCCTACTACACAATACCCTTGTCTCAGGCCATGTTCGCCTAGTCTCAGGCCATGCTCCTATATGGAATGTCCGAACTTTACTACATGATACAGGGTGTTTAAAAAATATGATTGGGTATTTCACCCACTTATAGATCTCATTAATACAAACCAAAAATCCTAATTAAAATTGGTCTGAAAGTGCTTCGTTTCCGAAATACAGGGTGTTAAAGTTTAACAAAATCCATTTTTTATTATTAGTTGTATAAAAAACACTTCAGGCGATGTTAATGAAATTTTTACAGTTTGTTTATAACTTTATGAAGTATCTTTTGGGCCTTTTACGGTTGATCCAGTAATTACAGGAGCATGCCCACGGGGTATATCGATTAGGTTTTCTCACAAAGAAATAACGCCCGGCAGATGTTGTGCAATTTTCATAATTTTTTTATAGTACTCAGCTAACAACCGTTAGGCCAATTATAGGCGTCACTGTACATTTTATGGGGACTTCCAACCTCACTAACGACTGCCATGATGTTATTATGACATCCGGGACCAACTATTTGCGTGGCAGCCATACCACGAGGCGCCGAGAGATGCAGCCGTGGAACTCCCATCCAAGTTCTGACCAGAAAGAGCGTTGCTTAACTCTACTGATCGAACGTGGACGCTTGTTCAAGCTACACCACCCGGGACCTATTAATAATGCAACTAAAAATTCAACTTTTTTGTCTCCCGAGTTTTTTCGTACCTCGCTTCGTTTTTAAGAAAAAAAAATAAAACCCCTATTTTTGCACGTTCCTGAACCTGTTAAGACAAAAAGTAAAATGCTTCAATATCTAAAATCCCTTTGCCGACTTCAGTGAAACTTTGATGGTTTACTGGTGCTATTAAGAATCATGTTTTGGCTCACTTAGATTTAATTTATTTATACCAGAAGCGGCCGAGATTTTTTTTTAAGTTTAGCACCCAGTATCTCGGAAACGAAGCATTTTCGGACCAATGTTTATTATGACTTTTTGTTTCTATTGATGAGATCTATAAGTAGGTAACCGTATGTTTTTTACTCCTGTGTATGAAAAGAAACTCATGTTCGAGGTATTCAACTGGAAAACTAGCTATTTCACATCAATACACATTAAAATGTAAAGTATGAAAAAAATCGTTATAGACGGTTTTGAGAAAAAAAACCTGAAAAATCACTAGAGTAAACACCATACTTCCGTGATTTCGGTGGCTTTCACGGCCATTGTCGTTAAGTAAAAAACGACTTCCGGGATTGGATGAAAACCATAAAATACAATGGGACAACACAAAGATCTTGTCTAAAGAATCGATGTCAACTAGGCGAAAAATTAAGGAAACGGCATATATTTTACTTAACGAAGAAAAATGCGTGTCGTCTTTCTCAATATTTTTAGACAATAGTTGGCTATCGATTCTTAAAGATGAGATCAAGTAGGTACAGATATCAACAAACGTCAATGTCAAAAAACTCATTGGAGGTTGGTCGTTTTTCCTTCCAGTGAAAACAGATAAGTTTATTGTTAGTTTTAATTGTTATTCGTTGATAACGAGGGCAGATTGTCCCTCGAAACGTTCGTTGTTAATATTTTCGTTATTTAATATTTTAATTTACAGAGTGGCGAAATACCCATATAAGAATATGAATCAATCCCGGAAGTCGTTTTTTACACCACACTTCCGTTTATGTAATTTTCTTGAAAAGCTTGCTGTCGCTTCTAGATAGTACACACCACTTATTTATGAAGTTTAAACGTCATACCTCTTTTCATTTATGAGATATTCTGGTCACACACCCAAACAGATCAATAAACAAAATAGTTATTTTTGATTCTAGATTGCGAAATGCTACTTTTGCATTCGAGAATGCAAAAGAATTTCGCCTTCGAGTATCAAACAACGATTTTCGAAATCTGCACAGCCTCACATTAGCGAAAGCTCAAAGAAAATTTTGTCTACATTGTGACCTCTTCTTTACTCAAAAATTGCTGAACGTAAAAGTCTTTTTGTTCTAGATTGTAAAAGACTTTTATTTGTTCCCTACTTGTAAACATCAATTTATCAAGTCACTGTATTCCCTTGAAAATGTTTCTGGCTAGCCTGTAAATTTGTTTACTGGTTAGCCAGTAAAATTTTACAAGCGTGCTCATAGATAAATGATAGCTTTGAAAGCCAGAGTTGTCTTCCTTAGTATTTGTCATATTGATGAATTTAGTTGCTTGACAGTTTAACATTGCGAATAAATGGTAAATTTCTAGTTATTTACAAGTGAAGAACAAATAAAATATTGAACAATACACGCAAGTTAACGGGTTTTACTGGCTCAAGAAGGTGACTGGCTCGCCAGTTATATCTTTCTCTTCGCCAGTAAAAACCCTCTTACCAAGCTAGTAATGTTATAGTTATTTACTTGGCAAGTTTAGTAAATTAGCCCTTACGGGCGAGCCGGATTATTTGCAGGGTGAGCGACGTAGTAGCGAGCCCTGTAATCCAGTGAGCCCCAATAAAAGCTAATTGCAAGCGAGCCGCGTACAACGTTTTATTTCCTCTTGCAGAAAGTCCTAATAATTTATATTAGTGGTTAATAAAGGATGTATCTATTAAATAACAATGTGCTTGTAAAGTCGCGATGGCAGCATTTTACAGGCACCTGGCCTGTAAAGACTCATTTACCGGTCAGTTCAGGCGACAGTAAAACTTTACAGGCACCTGGCCTGTAAAGACTCATTTACCGAGTCAGTTCAGACAGTAAATGACCGTGTAACAAGTCAAGAGGATATAAATACTATTACATCCAGTGAACAAAAAACAGTCACTTTGACAACCGATTTAGGTCATGTAAATGTCAACATTTCTTATCAGTTTTTGGAAAAAAATATTTAGGCAACTGTAGATACACCACTTTGTTTTGTATATGGCAATTTCGGAATCGGATTATTTCTGTAAGTACCGTATCTGTTAATCTATTACCTCCGACCTTTTTTTTAATTTCCTTAACTACCGTTGCCCCCCCGGAACTGCCTGCAACCTGCGACAAGACTTCTAGTTATAGCCGACTTAGCTCAGTGCGTCCTTACGTTTGTTGCTGAATAACCAAATTAAAGAATGTTAACTAAATTATTGTTAGTCAGTACCGTTTACGAAAATAATCTTGTTGGCAATAAAATATAAGTAATTAGTAGACAAATTTGAAAACATCCATTACTACTATAAATGAGAAACGACTGCTACACTAATGATCTGATTATCTGTATTTAGTATCAGCTACGGAATTTCGCCCTTTGTGCAGATAGGTATGCGAAGTTGACTAAGTTATGACTAAGCAACTAAACGGTACAAGACGATCTTGCAGAATCAATTATTGTAATTAATTTTGCAAAGTGGAAAATGGAAGATACATATTTTTGGGCATAAATAATTTTTAACAAAATCCGCACCCTACATGAAAGCTTACATAGCTATATTTTCATAGTTTGAGTTATATCAATCTATCCAAAGCAAACTGCAAATGCATGGGTATACTTGAATTTTTTTATAACGATTTGTAATGCCACACATCAGGTATGTTAAAAAAATTTAAAAGGGCTACGCGTCTCGGTTAACTACTTAATCTCTCGACAGGAATGAAACACTTTCCACCTCGGTATGTAATATACTATTATCTGCCGCTGACGAGCGGCAGATGAAGTGTTTTAGATGCCATGGCAATGAAGTGACAGTTTAGCATCATCAATCCAGCAGTATAATGGCACATTTTACTGCCGTTTGAAGAAAAACAATATTTAATTTTCGCGCCAGCGGCAGTAAAAAGCAGTTTTTGCAAACGTGCATACACAACATTTTTTGATGTTTGTGCTACTGCAATGCATATAACCAAACACATAACGTTTTTGGGCAAACTTCCAGAAAAGTTGACTCCGCGGTAGTTGCTATTAGTAACGGTTGCGAAAGCGAATTTAAAAAAATGACATTCAAGTTTACTTTTCTTACGTTCCAAGAAAACGAATTTGTATGCTTTGCATAAGAAAACTCATGGTAAACACATACACTAGGTACGCCTGACGGCGACGGGCTTATATACTAGTCTTTGTCATACAATATTAATTCACAGGCATGTATCATATGTAAATTGTAACCTACAATTATGACAGCAAATAATTTACAGATGTCTCTAACGCTAAGTAAAATATGGGAGTAAAATTTCAAGGGGCTTCTGGCGACGATCATGGTTAATATGCCACTGCTCGAGTTCGAAGCAAATTATGATTACTACCTATAGTTTCTTTTGCTTCGTAAAATAAATTGCCATTAAGAGAGCAATAAAGTTACCCAAATGAGCTAAAGCTAATGATTCAGAATACAGGCATGATCAGGGAGATATGGTTCCTTTATTGGACCTGTTTAAAATGAAACATGACACAGGGCTAATACTGCAGGACTGGCTGATGTCCACTTTCATGACAAAATTCGTGAGTTCGAAGTTGCTCTGATATCCAATCCTTTTTTGTGACGATCACTGAAACCTTTCTAGTTGAAGTATAGATTGAGGTATTTGGTATCCGCGTGATACTACGATAACATGCCAAGGTTGTAAGCGGTGCATGGTGCATGCGCACAGTTCATATTTACGTTAAGCAACGAATTCCGTTATCTTAGCTTAGTCTCTGTTTTGTTTGTTTGTTAATGGACAAGGTCTAGGCATGCGGAGTACCACGTACCTTATACACCGACTGCTTTGGTCATATGGTCAAAGTCCTACTTAGAATTGTGCCGAGCGAGACTAAGGAGTTCCAACCCTAGCATAGGATCTTTTACATGCTACACATCGCAGTAACATGGGACCCACGGCTTTACATCACTTCCAAATGATGGAATTTTTCAGAGGTTTTCATCTGCATATTTTAATTTTGCAAACCTCACCGGGACCGGGAATCGAACTCGCGACCCTTAGATCAGTAGCCAGGATGCTTACCACTGAGCTACCGACCCCCGCAGTCTCTGTTTTACTTTTAGTGATTGTTTTGCGCTCTGTTTACTTGTTCCTTGTCAATTTGTTGTGTATGAAGTGTGTTCACGATGGCGACAACAGACCCCAAAAGCAATCGCAACTCGGTTTCGGACGGAGGGCCCACGTTATCGCAGCTAATGGCCCAGTTAAAGGTAATTTTGGCTGAACAGAGCGTGGTGAAAACTTGCTTGAGCGTGTGCAGCGGGAAAATGGACGAGATGCAGAAACAACTCAAAAAGCAAGAGGAACTCGTTAGAGAATTCAACAAGAAACTCCAAACTTTCGAAATGCAAAAAGAAAGCTTGCAAAGGAAGAATAGGCTACTCAAGGCGCGCCTACATGGTTTGAAACATCCTCAAGAAAATAACGAGTGTGTAGGAGACAGTCAAGTAGGCACTCCAGTAACTACCAGTACCAGTGATGACATCATAGCAGTAGTTGAAACTATGGGAAACTCGCATACACAAGGTGCAATTTTGTCGTTATTTTTGATTATAATATCTTACACTATATGAGTATTCTAGATTTAAAAATCTGGTGTGATAAACTCACACAACTTCCTTTTACAGTGATCTTATACAGTGTGTTCCGATTGCAATTCACCATGTATCAGTTGTGTTTCACTTTATCTCAAATGCTTTTCTCGCTTGTCAACACGTGTCAGTATTGACAAGAGTAAATTACATTTGACAAACAGCGAAACACAATTGATAGATGGTGAAAAGCAATCGGAAAACACTGTATTAGTCAAAAATTTCATTTTTAATTTTTAAGCATTTGTCAAAACATTTACAAAAATTACAAATTCTATAAAAACAATACAAAACGTCAGTTGAAGAGACAAATTTTCTTTAAATTTTAAGCTGGATTCAAAAATGTAATAATATACCGGGTGTTCTATTTAAAATAGGAGTTAATAAAAGAAATAGAAAAAAAAACACGAGAAGCCCAGTATTCAACTGGAAAATCACCTAGCTCACATCAATACACATTAAAAATGTAAAGTTTGAACAAAATCGTTAGAGCCGTTTTTGAAAAAATCGAAAAAGACTGAAAGATTACAAGAGTAAACACCTACTTCCGGTTATGCGATTTTCTTCAAAAGCTTGCTGTTTTATCTACATAGTACAAAAAACTTATATATGAAGTTTCAACGCCATAGCACTTTTCGTTTTTGAGACATTCTCTTCACAGACACGCAGACAGACAGACCAATGAAAAAAAAAAAGATCTGTTGAAAACTCAGTTTCGAATTTTTGAGGGGAATCCAATACTTCCTTTATCGTAAAAGGAAGTAAAAATGCATTAACAATTGTAGCTTATGCAACCCAACTTACGCTGCAGTAGGTCATTATACTGTGCTCCTAGAAATTGGACAATTTTAATAAAACTACTTGGTCGCCAAGAATGGACCCGTGAAGTAAACAAACCATTTGACAGTTTCGGCACCAGTACAAGTTACTCGATGCGTATTTTTATGTACTTTGTTATTAGCATTAGTATGAATAGTGCTGTAAGGAAAAGCAAAGTTAGGAATTCTTTTTAGCGATAAATTTCTGTAAGAAGTGGTTCTATTTTTCAAAAATTACTAACAAACAAGAAACAACACTGACACTAACTCAGTATAACACAATACTCGCGGTACTAGCAGCGGACGTTAACTGTTTCTCCGGTAAAGAGACTCTTAGAAATTAGACCCAAGTTTAGTAGGTAATTGATTTCTAAAAAACAATGATCAACCACGCTGTGTTCTTTTTAAAGAGTCACCTTTTTTGTAATAACGGTGTGTATGAGTATAGCAGTGACAGTACTAAACATTATTTCATAGGTTACATACAATTTTAGAAATCAAGAGAGAAAATAGTAATTTTTGTATTAAGTGCGCGAAATGAGTGTTTTTTTATGGCGCGTGAGAATGTCAATTTTCGCCGAGACCGTTAAGTCGAGGCAGAAAAGTCATTCAAACGCTCCATAAAAACACGAATTTTGCCAGGAAATACAAACAACGTTTTTTCTACAGCCGTCAAAAAAAGAATAAAAGATTCTCTGCAACAAAATCATACGTATATAGCAAATAAGTAGAGTAATATTATTATGTACGTAACGTTTTATATGTGTTGTAACTAAGGAAATGGTGTTCCAAAACCGTTTTTTCACTGCTAGCCGTGAAGAATAGTTATTTATCTACTCCAGTGGGATAAGTAACTTATTACGTCATTCATTTGACACTATTTCAGTTAGGTAATGAAGCTCATTACACCACTCAGTTATGTAATGGTTTCATTACGCAACTGAGTTGTGTAACGACTTCATTACCTAACTGAAATAGTGTCAAATGAATGACATAATGACATTTGCCTACTAAAATATTTTTGAAAATGACAAATCTGACATTTTTCTTAATGCACTTTTCTCAATTTTAGGCAGTCGTAGATAAAATTTTGTACAATACATGTGTGATAATGCATCATTAATATACTTATGTGCTTACATAATTCGTGCTACGCACTCGTTTGTAACTTACACACACGTATATTAATGATGCTGTTATCCCACTTGTATAGTAATAGTTATTTACTATACAAGTCATTACACAACTCAGTTGCGCAATGAAACCATTACATAACTGAGTGGTGTAATGAGCTTCATTACCTAACTGAAATAGTGTCAAATGAGTGACGTAATGCGTTACTTATCTCACTGGAGTAGATAATAGTATATTATATCACGAGGGACTAAAGTGCACCATTTAATCCCGCGAGTGGAATTTGTTGCCTCGAGGGCAACAACCACTCAAGGGATTTAGGCACTTTAGTCCCGAGGTATATACGCTATTTTTTGCACTTTTAGGAACATTCTCATCATACATTTCCAAAATTTGGAATCTGTCAATTTGGAAACTGACAATTATAATTTATTAAAAACTGAATTGCAGCAGGTCCTGGATAGCCTGAATCAACGGTAGTACTGAAGTGTATGGTCAGTATATGTTAAATTCAAGATTTGCAGGTTAGGTTTTGCGTCAGTGTGTGTCAAATAACAAACAAAACCTAACGTACTAACCTCGTGCGTACATAAATTTACCATAGTTACGGTATCAGTTTTACTTCAGTCCCTAGGGATTAAATGAGCTACTTTAGTCCCTGTTTAAGGGGACTAAAGTATCAACTTTAGTCCCGGAAGTGCAAAAATATTATTTTTTCACGTGTTAAAAAAGTTAAACTTCGCGTATCTATAGCGATGCATAAATGTCACGTTTTTTTGACGGCTGTAGAGAAACAATATTACTAACACTGCATTTTCTAGAGCTGGTAGCTATCGTCCAGGTGTCAGATTTTTTCCACAAAGTGATTAAATGTTTACATGTGTATCTAGTGTTTGGGTCAAATTACCAATTGGTTCTTTCTAGAATTCTTATTTCGAAAGTAATCATAGTTATTCAGTAACCACAATAATCGGACACACAGATTTCCACTTGAATTTATTGCATTATGCAACTGTGCTGAGAGTAATTAATACCTACTAAATAATTAATAAAAATTTAATTTTTTCTCTATATTTCTTATCACTCTTGTCTCTAGGTCTATGAAAATATTGCAAATTTTTGTTTAGCACGTACCTACTCTAACCATGCAAAAATAGTAATAATTGATTTTTTGTAGTAAAACCTTTCCTAATCTTTTGGGTGGTAGATCTCTGAGCTAATAAAATTTAACCTCTAATACACCAAATGGAAGTAAACAATTATAGTAACACTTCTTGAATGGCCCAAAGACGACTGGTTTTGTTTCTGGACAATAATTGTATATCTAGCACTCGTCATCTGCCACAATGTACAGTACCTGTTTTAATGCTCCCCCCATCAATTTTTTTACATAAATTTGCACCACTAAAACAAATTTACTGTTAAGTACATACCGGTATGGTATATTATTTTTGGGAAAATATTGAGTCTGTACTGTTGTAATACATCACTGCGGTGGAGATTTTAAAAATACCTATACCGTATTACATTTCTCGCATTAAATTACAGTATAGTACTACATACAGTCGATCCTCGTTAGTACAATATGTGGTGTCGAGGAGATTTAAAAAGAACATACCATATTGCAATAAAAAAACAGACACAGCTACATATAATTCTCTATAAAAAATAGTACCATTCGATACTCACTAATAACTTCTGAATATACTATACTTTATGATTTTTTCCTTCTCAAAATGTTTCAAAGATTATATTCAAATTATTGATATTTAGGTTAATAGGCATGTGGATAATTAATGCTATATTACACACGAGCTTACTTGTCTAATGTTACATTTTTGGTGTCATGGAACATGTATTATTTAATTTAATGCAAAATAAACAACACCAATCAATAATTACTTTTAGACTATTACTGGAAAGAATACATGGGAGAAATTCCTGAAGAAGCCTTACCTGGAGGAACAGACTTAAATGGCAACGTTACTTACATTGGGCAAACAATTTATTGGGAGAGAGTTGTGCCTGGGAATTTAGATGCGACGAGGCAGATGCTCATTTACGCAATGGAGGAAAAGCAGAACGCAACATTTAGAAACATTAAGGTAGTTATTAATGTATTTTCCATTTTCGAATAGGTAACTAAAGTTGTTTAATTTGTACTTCATTTGTAGGTTCTCTGTGTTCGCACTCCAGAGGCATATGAGTGGGTCAGAACTAACACTATGGATATGCGGTTCTTAAACCACAGGCACTTAGTAGCAGGAGGCCAGTCCAGTGGATATCCTTATTTTGTAGGTAGAACTGTGTGTGAAGGTGAGGTCGTCGTAGGAAAAATTTATTACGAAAAATTTGCCTGTGCTACGTTATACAAAGTTCAATATCAGGAATCCAATTTTCAGATTCTCGTGTATAATCCTCCAGCTAAAGTTACGATTTGTAAGAAAGCCAATTTAGAAGGTAGTAATAGCATTTACTGTATAAATGTTAACTAACCATCAGATTAAAGACACAAGCAATTGCTAAATGCCGTAATATTCGGTACAGCAAGTCAGATGCTATCAGTATGAGTTTTTATTAAATTTGAAATTTATTGATGTTTCTACATTGCCTATTTCACTAATCTTCCTTCCCCGTTTGATTAGGTCATTCAATTAGAATTTTCTCTGTAGTGGTTCTTTTAAAGTTGCTCTCTATCTTATATAAAATAAAATAAATAACCAAGTTGTTAAATGTAGTGTAGTATTTTTATATGTGATAATTATTGTCTTAAATATATATTAGAAGAACCTGTTATGTTTTTATTTTGTACCTAATGAATATACTTAGATGTAATAAATATTGAAGTTGTGCTTTTTTAAAAGTGGTAATATCTTAAAGTTAATCTGAATAAAAAATATGTTCGATAGAACTGTGGATTACCAAAGCTTCCAAATAGAAATCTTTATCTTATGGTTGAAAAAGAAAACTATCTATGCAAAACATAATTCTACACGGTGTCTCAAAACATACCTGCAATATTTCAACAGTGAGTATGTTCTAAACGTAACCATTACCGGGATATTGTTTGTTTCATAATTTAGGTGGCCTATATTTGAAGGCAATGGATTTTATTAAATAGTTTTTTTCCGTTGTTAGCTTTAGGATGTACCATTAATTGTCTTGTTTTCAATGTTTACAGATATTGCTGAAAGAGGTGTTGTTAAGAACTATTTCCCAAAGCAATTACTTTAGCTCAAATTCTAGCATTTTCAGGAGTCATATAAGTTGAAGTCGTAATTTTTC
>CALNHX010011660.1:0-30466 GCA_940337035.1 Agriotes lineatus
TATTAAAACAGGGGGATAACGTTAAATGGGTAAAAATAATTAAAATTATATACCTTGCGAAGCTATAATAATACATAAAACTGGCAAGATAAAAATGTATGGTCACCAAGTATATTTTTTCTTCTGACTTTTAGAATCCCGTTTGTCTCCCATAGATTCATCTCTGAATGAGTTCAAAAATCCTTGTTACTTTAAAAGAAAAAATCCCCAAATGGCCTAAATGTCTCTCTTTTAAAGACAATTCGGTAAAGTGACCAGTATGTATTTGTATATGATATTATAGGTATACATATCAAAATTGCTTTAAACGTTACAGCTTGCCATGATTTTGAATCATCAAAACTACTTAGAAACAATTTATTTCTTTATTTCGATATAAAATTTCACTAAATCTTCATTTTATAGTATTACTTTCTGTATTTACTTATTTAATTTAAGTTTAATTGTATACATTTAATGTTTTGCTACTAGTATACAAATTAATTATAAAGACTTCACAAGACTTTACAGCAAGTATGAGGGTTATTACATGCGCTGTTGTTCTTGCTGATGCTTCTTTTTCAATAAAATTACGGTTCATATATTGCATTTTATAATAAACGCATTTACATATGAAACCAATAGTAACAATCAAATTCGCATGGAAACGGAAATACCAAATTGCCCATTAAAATAAATTCAGATAACAGCAATGAGATAGCATGAACAAGAAAATAACACGTATTGCTTGAGTAAGAAAGAGATAAACAGAGAAGCAAATATTCAAGTAGGCTTGACGCTTATCGTAAATATGACATATGTCAACTAATCATGCCTACTAATAGTATATTAAAGTATGAGTGGATAACAAGGTCATTAAAACACGCGCGAGTTTTCGAGCACGACGGCGTAGCTGGAGTGCTTGAAATAGAGCAAGTGTTTTAAAGACCAGTTATCTACAAATACTTCACGCTGGTTTTTATTGTACCTGCAATACTGGAAATAAATTACGCACTAAAAACTTAGAAATAATTTTTGTCGTGGTAAATCGAGAGGGCATAATAATATTGCTACTATAGTTACGAGAATTGTTTACGTTTTTGTCGCGTCCACGTCCGTTGTTGCATTCAGTCGTGTCAGGAAAATAAAGATAGCGATGAAGTTATAATGTTACGTATATACCTTGTTTCCTTGACAACATTTAAAGCTCGGCGTGCTTTAATCGCCTGTTTTCGCACGCTTTAAACGGCGATTCTGATGCAGGTATAATAAAAAATAATTTTTTCGTACTTTCGTACTCAAGCATTCTATCTTGTTGTTCATGTTATCTCATTACTGTTATACATACAGTGAATTTATTATAACGCGCAATGTGGCATTCCCGTTTCCATAAGAACTTGATTCTTACTATTGGTTCTAAAGGTACACCACGCCATGCGTAAATGCGTTTATTTTGTTTGTTTGTTTGGACAAGGTCTAGGCATGCAGAGGACCAGGTACCTTAGACACTGACTGCTTTGGTCATATGGTCAAAGTCCTAATATGCAATATATGAACCGGAATTTTATTGAAAAAGAGGCATCAGAAAGAACAACAGCGCATGTAATGACCCACATACTTCTTGTAAACTGAAGTCTTTATACTATTTGATCAACAGAATTGCTTCCCCCGTACAATATATTATGTTTTTACATACTCAATAACGTTTTCATATTGCATTTTAAAAGAAATGCATTTACACATATTGCGCGTTATAATAAACTCCCTGTATATAATTGTGGCCCCATCCGTATTTAAAATTGTAACCTTTTTTGAAATTTGAATATCCTAAAGGATGTAGCACAATAATAGCTTTTACCGTCATATTTGCCTGTAAATGATGTTTGTAGTCTTATTATACTCTACTTCATACATCACATTCAGAGGGCGGAGCTGAATATATCGGTAATCACATTCATGTCTTAGGTTCAAGTTTTTTTATACAACAATTAATATAAAACTGCTTTAACGGATAAATTTACTTGAATCTAGGTTGTTTCTGTTTTAATTTTTTTTTATCGACAGTTTTAGTAAATATTACCAATTATATCTTTTCTTAAATTTGTGAATTGATCAAAAAATTAATTTCATTTAGTATGGCTATAGAGTAGTTCCTAATTTATGAATGTAATGCAATGTTTATACTTATACTAATAAATTTCAAATAAGAATGCAATAGGTGGCGCTTTAAACTCAAACTTAGTTTTACACTAGTAAAATGTAAGTTTGTTTGACTGCTCTCATTTTACAATAATTTTTTCCTATATGGTTCAAGTAAACGTTGTCGGCCAGCCGATTTTGTCCACTCATTATCAGCTTTCCTTTTATATTTTTAGGATTTATACCAAATGTCAAATCGACAATTTTGAAAACAATATTTAATTTTTTAGATGGTTGTAATGATACCTTTGTTTCGAGTTTCGACCAATCACGGCCATAGTTATGATTACTACTTAGTTCCAAGTACTGCATGCTTAATTGAAATTAAGTATAAATGTCAAATATTACATTTGATTTTTATGTGTTCAACAGTTCCTTTCATAGGTTAAGTACAATTTCATAGCCATACTAGATGAAAATAATTTTTGATCATACTATACAATAACAGTTTTTATAGTTATACCTTCAAGGCGCAGTTGCCTCTTATGATTGTGTGTGGTTTTATTACTCTCTCAGCATAAAATATTTCCTTCAATACAATTAATTCTTATCTTCTTCAAGTTTTCTTTAAATAATAATAATAATAATAATTTATTACGTTTCATCAGACTGTTGTACACAGTATGAAAATAGTCACATTATTACAAAAACAAACATAACATGGACAGGTTACTACACTTACAATGTTATGGACTTATCGCTATAGAATTCTTCCACAGAGTAATAACATTTGGCGAGTAATAATCTTTTGATTTGTTTTTTAAAGAGATTGTATGATAAACGAAAATTATGTTAAAATTCCTTTAACTGATTAATTCAATAACACTATTTGAATCTTAGGAGTTTGCCGATGTACCCTTAATTTTTTTGTGTTTTAATGAATATGAAAATTTACTCTTTTTTAAAACGGGGAACTGAATCTTCTAACTGATATTTGAAACTCAATCTTTATACTTTCTGTATTTGTACAATTAATATAAAATTGCTTTAATGGATTAATTTAATAAGGATATTTAAATCTTAGGTGCTTAATGTTTTACAGTTATTTTTTGTGTTTCAGCAGGTTATTCTTCTTTAAATTGAGGAATTATTTCCTAAAGGATTTGATAAACTCAATCATCTGAGGGTTTCTGCATCCGTACAATGACAATTGTTGCGGTAATGGTTTCAAGTCACATTTTATTAATTTAAAATTGCTTTGACCGATTAATTTAATAGCAATATTTGAATTTTACGTGTTTCCTGTTTGGATTGTTTAAAATGTTAAGCTTCTTTAACATTTTGAATTTAATCTCCCAAAGAGTTTCATAAACTCAGTCTTCTCAAACAGGTTTGTAATGTCCCTGCTAGCAGTCTCACTTTCACCTACATTATTATATGAAGATCATGAAGACAAACGATAAACACATCATCAATATATCTATTAGCGTGTTCATGTCTACATATGTTGTTGCTCAAGGTCTTCCATAAAAATGTTAGCAACAATGTTGCCAACATTTTCATTACCGAAGTGTGGCGAAATGTTCAGAATATCGTGAATAATTCTACGCCCATCTCTAACTCGCTGATAAAAGCCCATAAAAACCCGTCTGCTAATTAAAGCGGTTTAGTCGAAAATTCGGCGCTGAAAAAAAGTGGGTGGGTCTGGAGGGCAGCTGCATGTTCCGTTTAAAAAGTTAGCACCAATTAAAACTGCAATATAATTAAATTCGCAGGAAATTAATTCGGCCGTTCATATGGAGTTGATGAGAGCTTGCAGCGCTACCTGGGATTCAATTTCCGGATGCGTGTAATCAAAAATTTGCTGTTGGCGTCGTTAGCCGCTAATTGCGGACGTTTGCTGGAAAAACGCTCGTAATTTGGTGTATTGGAAAACGAAATGATGACTTCAGGAACCGATCGTACGCTTTAGGAAACTGCACGTGTTTTTAAATCGCTTTGTTAATAAACGCGCGCTGTTTGCACCGCGCTATCACGAGAAAATTGCCGCAATTTCCATGCAAATGAAGAAACCGTAGCTGTCGTTAGATGCAGTTCGTTCGCAAACATGCCTCATTGTTTTAATATTTCTAGATGCGAGATGGTATCTCGTGTGAAGTCGGGTGCAGTGTATAACCATCGGAATATAAATACGTCGTTTGCGGACGTGCATGTGGAGCGCATTAATTTTCAGAAAAATGCCAACAAGCTGCTTACACGCGTTATTACACATTTTCTTGACGTTTACAAATATTATGACAGAGAATTCTAATCCACGGAATGAGCATTACTTTTAATTGGAATTCCAAAGCTAAGCCATCAATGTCACCAGCACAATTTTCAACATTATAATAAGTGTTACAAAAGTTTTAAGAATTTACATTGAAATTCGGGGCGATTTGAATATAGCTAAAAAGTACGATATGATTTGACGAGTCGTAATGTTTAGCAAAACGAGCGTTAGCGAGTTTTGCAAACTGCGCGAGTGAAATAATGCGATGATTTACAACTTAAGACCAGAATTATATGCAATTAAATCTTCAAAAGCTGCTGCAAATACAAGGTGCTCCAATAAGTTTTTAATTTCTTTGGTGGGATGGATGATAAGTTAAATTTTTATTAAAAGTTGATTGGAGAAAAATCAGCTAAACGTGTTTTTTAGTTATTAGTTACTGAAAACCGATTTGAAAAATAAAATTTTCCAAAAAGAAACTCGATTTAACACACATTAAAAGGTTTATTGAAAAAAAATGAAAGGAATACAAAGATAAAAATTAGATATATGAAAGAATAAACACAAATTCATATTTGAGTAGGATTCTTTCAACTACTTTTAACCATTATAGTTGGTTTTTATTTCCCAATCTTCAAACTTTTATATCTTAGTAAGCAAAATTAGTGTGTGTTTTAATTTGGATAATTAATCCTGTTGGAAATTGATTTTTATTAATATTGTAAAATGGTGGTTGCTGAAAGACAATACTTACATTAAGTAACAAACGACTTCCGGGATTGGACCGTGTCCTGATTGAGATCGAAGAATTCAACGTTTCGCCCACTTTTGTAAGGGGGAGAAAGCAAAAGAGCACGGTTAACTCAAAGCGTTAACCACGCCAGAGGCGAAACTCTTTGCAAGGAAAGGGATAGAAGAGCACTTTAACTCAACGTGTGAACCACGTCAGAGGTAAAACTCGACTCAGTCGTTGAGTTCTTCGATCTCAATCATGACACGGTCCAATCCCGGAAGTCGTTTGTTACTTAATGACAATGGCAGTGAAAGCCTCAGAAAAGACAATACTTGCAGTTATATTTTTGTTTTTTAAGAAAAGTAAAATTTTTTCCCCCATAAAGTTTGGGAGGTCGAGTAGTTAAATGTTTATACATTAGTCAATTTTTGTAAATCTTCATCTAGAATAAAGAATAAATCTTTAGATGAATATATTTACTACTATTGTAAACATTTTTTCCTTTACCTGGTAACGTGTGTTAATTTTATTTTAAATTTAATGTTTTTCTTTGTAGTAGTTCACCAATAGTTTATCTATTAGTACAATAAATAAAGCACTGTTTAATTTTTTCGTTTCATGATTTAATAATAAATTCTTTATTTTTTTTCACTTCTTGTCGAAAAGTAAACCACAATTTTTTTCCACCCCGGCTACTTCAGTTTCTGCTGAAAGGAATGGATTCAAATATTATTATAATTGTGGTTTGGTTAATGAATGTTATAGTGTTACCTGTAGTTGTTAACTATAACATTCATTAAACAAACCACAATTATAATAATATTTGAATCCATTCCTTTCAGCAGAAAATCAAGTAGCCGGAGAGGAAAAAACATTTGCGGTTTTACTTTACGACAAGAAGTCAAAAAAAAGAACTTAAATTAAATCATAAAACGAAAAATTAAACAGTGCCGTATTTATTTTACTGATAGATAAACTATTGGTGAACTACTACAAAGAAAAACATTAAATTTAAAACAAAATTGACACACGTTACCAGGTTAAGGGAAAAAATACAAGTAAATATATTCTTTATTCTAGATTAAGATTTACAAAAATTTAATAATGTTTAAACATTTAACTACTCGACCTTTCAAACTTTATGAGGGAAAAAAATTATACTTTTATTAAAAAACAAAAATATAACTGTAAGTATTGTCTTTCAGCAAACACCTCTTTTCGAATATTAATAAAAATTAATTTCCAGCAGGATTAATTATCCAAAATTAAAACACACACTAATTTTGCTTACTAAGATATAAAAGTTTGAAGATTGGGAAATAAAAACTAACTATAATGATTAAAAGTAGTTGAAAGAATCCTACTTAAATATGAATTTGAAATTCTATCAGGTATGTTATGTAGTGAGGCGTTTATTCTTTCACATATCTAATTTTTATCTTTGTATTCCTTTCATAACTACTCTACCATGTAAAAGGCTATTTTGATTATATAATTTTTAAATGTCTGATGAAGCTGGTTTCCCAGCGAAACGTAACAATTTTTTTAATAAACTTTTAGTGTGTTCAATCGACAATACGAGTTTCTTTTTGGGTTGTATTTTTCAAGTCGATTTTTAGTAACTAATAACTCAAAAACACGTTTAGCTGATTTTTCTCCAATCAACTTTTAATTACTAAAACAGCTGTATTTCAAATTTTTTATTTATTCAATTTTTATTCTTTAATAACCAACTGCATACAATGTCTAATAATCAAGTTATTACACAAATGCAATTTTATATAACATAAACAATTGTTCTGTTACAATGATTTCAATATTTCAATCAAGTAACTGGTGCCCATCAAAAAATCATTTGTTGAACTTGTTGTTAAAGCAGGTGCTCAAAATGTTCTACTCCTGTCTGAATGCACAACTGAGATTTCCTGGCCCATGATTGCCATTTGTAACGTTCAACTCACACAAAAAACAAAACTTAAAAATATTGTACTTTTCGAAAAGCGACAAACATTTAAAGCACAATCAACAATTGTCAACTGAAGCAGCCAACGCGTAATACTCGTAGATACACTGATACACAAAGCGCATTCGTTTGATCAGCAATGCATTAGAAAATTCCTACATAACATAAAAGTGAATTTGTTTAATTACTCGGTAATTAGGCAAAGTAGGCAATTGGTAATTAAAAAAAATGTTGAATTTGAGATAATAGCTCACCCCATCAGAGAAATGAAAAATATTTTGAAGCACCCTGTATGATCTTTAAACTGATTCATATATGCAATATGGTTTTTAAAGTGTGTTAAATAGTCTTAAAGTATTTATTAGAAAAATTTTCGATATTGACGTATTTAACTCGAACACAGATATTTTAAACATAAAACAATGTAAATATCAATACAATACAGTAGCAAAAAGAAAAGGTATACCGTTTACATAAAAAAACTGTAAATTAAACATATTCAAAATAAAATAACTACTTACATAAGTACAAAACAATCTAAAGAAAAAGAAGAATAACAAATACAGCATTGCACATATATCAAATAAACATTTCATATACTTTGCGCTTTACATTATTATTGCAGTAGGATACAGTATATATTTTTAAATTAACATTGGTTAAATTATGTCTTCTCAGTTAATAGCTATTGATGCAGTGCGAGACATGTCTCGTGCATAAACAACTTTTAGCACGCGTTGCATACAATATTTTATCTACGACCTTAATTTTACCGTTATTAATCCATAAATATCGATTTAACAAATGTTTGCATCTACGACATTTCTAATTTATGTCATAATAAATAGTAGGCCATGCGCGGGCGAATGTTTGCGAAGCCAGTGCTGTCAAGGTCAGTTACGAAATGTAATTATTAATACTCCACATCTGAGTGTATTCATTACATAACGCTTTAGTTATTTCAAAAACACTTTACCTGTAACGCAAGAAGCAACTAGAATAACTTTACAACCACACTTCCAGTTCGAAATTGTAGTTTTATAACCTCACTTCACTTTTAGCACTAGAGCTAAAAGTAAACAGCTGATTTCTTTAACCACGGTAAACTATAAAACGTCACTTTTAGTGAAACAAGCTAGCGCTAAAAGGCCTACTTTTAGTAGTGGTCGTAGATAAAATCTTTTATATAGCGAGAAGGATATTTCTACATTGATCGATATTATCGGGCATATTGATATCTTTATATATATTGCGAGTTTTCCTACGACTATCGTCGTCTCTCGCACCCTCTGCGCCACTCTGTTCTATTCTCCCACTGATTATCCTCAAGGTCCCGGGTGGTGTAGCTTGAACAAGCGTCCACGTTCGATCAGTAGAGTTAAGCAACGCTGTTTCTGGTCAGAACTTGGATGGGAGTTCTACGGCTGGCTCTCTCGGCGCCTCGTGGTACGGCTGCCACGCAAATAGTTGGTCCCGGATGTCATAATAACATCATGACAGTCGTTAGTGGGGTTGGAAGTCCCCATAAAATGTACAGCGACGCCTATAATTGGCCTAACGGCTGTTGGCTGACTACGAAATAAATAAATAAATTTCTACTTCTCATGGCTTCTTGTACCCTTTTCATCCAGGTATTTCTAGGTCTTCCTCTCTTCCGTTTTTCTGAAGCAACTCATTCCCATAATCTTTTTGGCCTTCTATCGTCAGTCATTCTTCTAAGATGACCGTACCACGACAACTGTTTTCTCTCTATGGTGTCTATAATATTGGTGTCAATTCCCCTTAGATTTTTTATTTCTTCATTTGTTACATGTTCGAGGCGTGACACTACAGCTTCGTCGAAGACAATCCATCTCTAATGCTTATAGTCGTGCTTTATTTCTTTTATTAATAGCCTAAGTTTTCGAACCGGAAGTTGCAATTGATTCCACAACTGATTTGAAAATATTTTTTTCGGTCGTTTTAGTTAGTTCGTCGCTCCACCATATCGAGTTCAGCTTCTGTATAGCACTTCTTCCTTGACAGATTCTTATCTTAATATCTTTATTACTATTTCCGTCATTAGTAAACGTCACACCCAGATATTTAAATTCTTTGCAATTTTTTATTATGTTATTTTCTAGAATTAAATTATGGCCGTCGCCATCCGTAACTAAGTATTGGGTTTTATCTGTACTTATATTTAACCTCCATTTTTTATATTCGTCGTTTAGCTTGCGTAACACATAGCTAATGGCCTCCTCGTCGCTGGGCTATTAAGACCTGGTCGTCTGCAAATAGAAGTGTACTTAAATATTGATCTTCTAAAGGGATTCCCATTTTTCCAATTTTTTTTGTCCATTGTGTTAATGTCTTTTAAAGATAAATTTTAAACAATATAGGTGATAGAGTACAACCTTGACGCAGACCCTTGTTGAATACAAACTTTTCCGTTCCTACTTTGATTACGCTTTCGTTATTCTTATATAAATTTTTGATGGCTTTAAAGTAGGTTTTAGGAATAGTTTCTTCTAAAACTAAAAGTAGTAGATTGACTGGAACGCTATCATAGCAAATATGGGTTTCTCTTCCTCGCTTCATTCTTTTTTCTACGAGTTCTTGCAAGCAGAATACGTTGTCGATACAGGATCGTCCACTTCTAAAGCCACTTTGTTCTTCAGAACACTGTATTTCATCTTCTGATCTTGTTGCTATGATTCTTCCGTACAGTCGTCCAACAGAACTGGTAACTGTAATGCCCCTGTAATTCGAAAAGTCTGTTTTGTTTCCTTTGTTATGTATAGAATACATATATCCCAACTTCCATTCTTTCGGCACTTGTTCATTACCGAACATGCAAGTGTTAAAAATGTCTGTTAACACTTCCAATACTATCGAAGGGGCGTACTTTAGTAGTTCTGCTGGAATACCTTCAGGACCGGCTGATTTTCCATTTTTAGTCTTTTTCAGCGCTTTGCTAATTTCTTCTGCCGTAATTCTTGGTGTTTCCTCATCTGGTTCTTCCTCCTCCCTATGATTGTTCTGTAACACTGAAGTCATAAACTGTGTTCTATCTTCTGTCAGTAATTTTCTATAGTACGAAATCCATTCTTATATTTTTATTGCAGGTATTTTGATCTTATCGCGCGTGGTTGTTTTATACTTTTTATTATTTTCCACGCGTTTTCAGATTGTGTTCCTCCTATATACATATGCATTTATTTCGGCACCTTTTCTGTCCCATGTCGCATTTTTCTTTTTTCTTACTTTTTCTTACTTTTCTGACTTGACTTCTCTATTTGAGCGTACATATTGCTTTCTATCTTCACCGTCTTTTGTTGATAACCATCGCAAGTATAACAGTTTATTTTCTCCAATCTTCTCTTCTACTTTATTGCCCCACCAGTAAGTCGTTTGTCTATATCTGTATTGCTTTTCTCCCAAAGCGTCTTTATCGGCTTGATGTATATGGTTATTTAGTTGTTCATATTTGTCTTCAACATTTCCTGTAACCGCCTGTGTGAATTTTGAACTGGGACGTAACATATAAAGGAATCTGGTTGAATCTTCTTGAAGGATGTTTAAGTTATATACTGGGGCGGAGATTTTTTAATTTCGAGTTCTTCTTCCTTGTCATGTATCGCTACTTTTGGCTTATACCGGAATAATATTTTTGCTCTAAGTAAATGGTAGTTTCTTACGTCATTTCAGTTTTCTTGTAGGTTAAGCCCAGGTGTATTTGTGGATTTGTTTGTGTTGAAAGTGCCCATTGAAGATTTTAAAAGTAAAACGTGCTCATATTTCGAGTAGTCGGTCTCCATTCTTATTTGATATGTCTTCTCCGTATCTTCCTATGATGGGATTGTCTATATTGCTTCCCACCCTCGCATTAAAATACCCCATGAGTATTATTTCTTTTCTATTTCCAATTCTGTCTAATACATTTATCAATTCATTTTCGAAATCATCCTTGACCTCTATATTCGAATCGTCTGTAGGAGCGTAGATTGCGATGACTACTACGTTCATGATACGTTCGCTGATGGCTTCCCACTGTGTTATATTCCTCTTCAGATGCTTGTGTATGGCTAATGAAACACCACTTCTCGCTCTTCTATCTTTGGGGAGGGCCCTAGGGCATAAGGACCTGGCATTATCATTACGCCTACTCATAGCGCCCTAGGGCGTTATAGACTGCTTTATATACCGCGTATCACAAATATAAACAACAAATAACAGATCAGTGGAAAATAAAAATATTTACAGAATTCTGTATTTGAATAAAATCATTTTATTTGGATACTTTATATGGGAGATCCATTGTGAGAGATTTCTTGACATTCGAAACGTTTGGTTAAAAGACGTAGATCGAAGGTTGAACATTTCAGGGTGGGTACAGAAACATTTTTTTAGGTTTATAAATACATGCGAAGGTAGGCTGATAAGTCGTCTGAATCTATATAAAAGAAGCGATTTAAAGTTATAGTAACGGTTTTATTTTACAATATAATAGCCTTCAGCTGCAATGCTTTTATTACTTCACTATTAATAAATATAAATCTTTATAAAATAAATATTTTTCTTGCACTGCAACATATGTCTCTGGAGCTGTCTTGAACATATCATACTCCAGAAACCTCGCTCCCTCTAGATGCATTTTAAAATTTAGGAAAAGGAAGTAATCAGAGGAGGCCACGTCTGAACTATAGGGAGGTGATCAATTTCCTGTAATCCAGAGTCCCGGATGGCTAACTTCGCAAGTTGGATGGTGTGCACAGGTGCATTATCGTGCATCAGAGACACACCATTTAAAAGTTTTTGAACTGAGATGAGCAAAATAATTCAATATGATGGAGCAGACTCGCCCAAAAATTGTTTTAAGTATATAATTTTTATTTCTGTGGACGTTAAACCTTTTTTAGGATAATATCCATTCTATGGAAGAATTACGCAATATTGCAACGTCCTGTATATATTACAATACGACCAATACCCTGAAGGAGTGATTAAACTAATTCGAATCAGGATATTTGAAAGGTACTGATTTTTTGGTTTTTATGACATTGCCAATTCACATTTACAATACCTTCACAATATAAAGTACAAATGTCGCAATTATGATCTTAGACATGCATAGAAGTTTTTTTTTCAATGGTTTTAGGTTTTTTCTGGAAATAAAGTTAACTTAAATGATAAAAAATGGTCATTACAAATATTAGGGAGTTTTCTGATAGATGCGTCCCTGCAAAGACCAAGTAAAGCAGGATTATTTAAATAAAACAGTTTTATTAATTAAGAACACGTCCTTCAGCAAGTATAATATCATTATTGAAGTTTTTTGGATCGATAAAAATATTTTCTCAACACTGTAATTACCTAAACACTCTTTTAGACTAAATTGTATCTGTATAAAAACATAAATACGGAAAACAAAACGTAGTTGGTTATATATAGCATTTAATTAAGCAAAATGCTTTTACTTTGGGAGTATCCAATTCATCAATTTAAAATTTCACTGATTCCACAGATATGTCACTACACGTGCCCTCTAACGCCATTAATTAAGCATTAATGGTGATGGATTGGCTAGAAAGATTATGAAATCATTTGAATAATTTAAGTGAAATAATAATAACCCAAGGTTCATTTCAAGTAAAATGTTTGTTTCATAACAGTAATAAACCATTGCCACTGCAAGCAAGGTTATTAGTAAACAGTGTGGCAGGGCACGAAACTGTCAATTTCAGTTACCTTATACAGCGGGCAATTAAAATGTGTTCTAGAGCTCTAGGCCAAAAAGCTAAATAACTAAATTTATAATTAAAACAAATCTAGTTTAATATAAATTTTATCATAACAAGCACTATTTAGCGTTTTATCTGAAAATTTACTATGTCTAATCGCTCTAAATGCTATGATTATTAAATATTTCCCAAGGAAAATGGTTAAAAATCTTTGGACAAATCTTTGTAGCTAATTTATATTTATTTGTTTTTTTTTAAATTAACAATCAGATACATATTTTCCGTTTAATTTCCGCAAAAGTAGTTTTGTACATATTGCCACATTTTGTTACCACTAAATTAAGTTTTCTTTCTGCATTAAAAAGGTGTAGTGCTTGGCATACAGAGGTTTTGATATGCGATATAATTATTTATTAGGTCATAGTGGTACTATTTTGCAAATTTCAAATAAAATACTTTCTAGTTATGCAAAGATTTAATAATAATAATAATAATGGTGAGGCACTAACACCCCATGAAGGAGCTTGGCGCATGATTAAAAATTATTTTAATTTAGTATAGCTATGGAACAGTTCCTAATTTATGAATGCAACTATAAGTCACTTGAAAATCAAATCTCAAGTTTGACATTTAAGTATAAACGTAGTTGCATCTATGGGAACTATTTCATAGCCATATACTCAAAGAAAATAATAATTGATCATACTATCACTTCTTTAAAATTATATAACATATATATAGGAGGTTATTATAACATAAAAGAAAAAATACATATTTAACATCCTTTTCAATTTTCATCCATGGGTCCACGTATTTAGAGTCTTCGTAAATAAGGAAGGGTGTTGAGGCTGTGCATCACTTGAGTGTTATTTATGTGAGTTTTTCTTGGGGTTTATAAGCCATATATGGTGATAGGACGTATGGGAGATTTATATAACAAGGTCGATTATAGATTTTTAACTTGGTGGTCTTCCTAGTTATATACGAAAACCACATGTTGGTATTTGGTCTAGGAGGGGTCCTAAATACGTCACTACCACAACTCCTCTGCGTTGTGACGGCTTAGCTTGCAAAATTTTGGCTTAGCACTTCGACGTGTTAAGTTGTTTTTTCCATGTTCCATCAGTGGCTTGGTAAATATCTAAATTCTGAGAAGTAAGTGCAGTCTGTACACATAGCACGTTATTGAAGTCAAGTATATTATGAGCAGATATATTATACAAAATTGGTCTAAAGATAGAGCCCTGGGGAACTCCTGCCGTGATTTTAATTAAATTTTAATGTTGTAAGTTGATCCTCACTTTAAATGTTAGGAATTATGAAATCACAGGGGTCGATTGATTTGAAGCAGTTTATAGATCTGGTCTTCTTGGAAAACTATCAAACGCCTGAAAAATATCGATATCGATTGCTATGTGCTCTCTTGCTTAAAACCAGTTTGATATTGCAGTACTTATTCGCAGTAATTGATGGGTGGTCGAGAGATTACTGCGGAAAGTCAGCCTATAAGTTTTTCGTACAACTTTGACAAGTAGGAAGCAGACTTATAGGTCTATAATTATTAACTACTGTTTTACTCTGTTTCGAAAATAACCAAGCGTTGAATAAATTTGCGGGAAAGCAGTAGTTATATGAGTTAAAAGTCCTGAGTACCATATAATGCATTTGGTCATGCTCTAGAAAGCTTTCAAAGCGGGAGTATTGAATATCTTGCGGAAGAATTGGATTAAAATCTTGGGCGTTGTTGAAATATCGGATCTAATATAATTTTAGATTGAAGATCTTTGCTCTGCTCTCCATACTGAGCTTTAGAGGGATTGTGCTAAAAAATCTCTTCTAAGTGTTGCTCAAACAAGCTAGAGCTTTCGTCATGGTTTTTTAATGTGTGCATTTCTTCACATTCCGTAATATTTTCTTAGTGGGAATCCTGGAAAATTTTTATTTGGGTTTATTTCAGAAATATATTATTGGTATATTGTAATCCCAAAGTACTAATTGATTATTTTTTTGTTACTTTTGAACCTGGTTTTTTAGAAAGATGAATTTGTAGAGAAAACAATATTGAATTAATACTCGATCTATTGATTTTATTCGTTTAAAAAATCTCGCTCAATAAAAACGTGGTAGATAGATGGTCGGTGGAAACGTTCGACCATTCCATTTGCTGCAGGAAGGTATGTTGTGGTGCAAATATGCTGCATCCTCATAAGGATGGCGACTTCCTTCAAGAGGTGAGCATTGAACTACCGGCCGCAATCGCCAAATCTTGCAATCTAGTTTGAATCGTATGCTCTGGTTACCTTATGCATTTGCCAGAAACTTTGCCATACAAGACGACTGCCACCAGGTAGAATTCAGGCAATTAGAAAGGAATTCCAATTCATGCTGGAACAAAGAATCGCCCGCCCATCCAAGAGCAACCGTCCGCAGCGCTGATTACCGCACCTTAAATTCTAGGAAACTTCCGGATTGCTATCGTATTCCACACATAGAAGATTTTGGACACACTATTTTCGGCTGTATTTTTTTTTCTTCAACTATCGATTTGGTGAAAGCATTTAATCAAACACCAGTGCTGACAATATCCATAATTCTGTCATAATACCTTCGAATTCTAATAAATTTCCTTTTATGAGTTTTTGGTTTGAGGAATGCCGCGCAGACTTTTCAAAGGTTCTTCAATGAAGTTACTCGAGGATTTTTGTTCGGCGTTTATAGATGCCGTGTTGGTAGCTTCGCAGTCCGAATAGGAGCATTTGGAGCATCATCTTGGTACTGATCACAATGTATGGAGGGATGACGTATAACCCATTTGTTAAACAACATTCAAAAGCTACTGTACAGAAAAAATAAATCATAAAAACATCCCAAAATTGCAGAAAACTTATTTCCTATCGCTTATGTGCAATCGAAAGTAAATTTCTTTTATTTTTTGAACGGTATAGTGGCCTTTCTGATCATTTCTCGTATGTTAAATATACAAGGTTAAAACAATTCTCTTGTTCTCCAAAATAATTAAAGTAAAAACCGCAAATTCTATCGTTTAAATTAACATAGTATCATAGTTTTCTTCTATCAACATCAAACAATTTCATTCCTATACAACAGCAAAATTGTAATACTGCCGACCTTTAACACTGTGGTATATTTGGTAACGCATCATATAAGTGGATGTTTGGAATTGAAGCTACATGTTTTTGAAATCTATAAACATGAAAATACAGTTGAATCGATTCAAACATCATTGCATAATGATCGATTTTTCTTTGCATACATTGAGAAAACTGAGTTAAAGTTGTAAATAATCTGTTTATCTACAATCACCTTATAATTGAAGTTTTATCCACACTTATGAACCGTCTAAAGTACCACTTTATCCACTAGTGGAATAATGAAATTACTTTATTCCACTAGTGGAATAAAACCATGTCACTTACTACTGCATTGTTGGTAGCACTGTCAAGCTATGCCAAATTCGAAATTTGTAGGTTAAGTTTTGCGCCAATCTGTGTCAAATAACAAACAAAACTTAACCTATTAACCTGTCGAATTTGTACTGCCAAACGTATAACATTTGATCTTTCGGTACTTTCCAAATTGTCACTATGACTTTTCGTGGCTGTCAATACAAAACCTATGTTTTTTTAGATATTTATTGATTTGTTGGATAAAACGTTGTATTGTATTCGTGTTTTAGTTGGGTTGTATCCACTTAAGAAAATTAAACGCTCGAACTGCGTTCTCGCGTTTAAACATTCTTGCGTGGATAAAACACCATCTAAAACACTTATTCAATAAATAACTATTATTTAAACATTGTGATTATTTGTTGAAGAAAATAAAAAGTCAAAGATTAGATGCTTTAGAAATCTTAATTAAATCAGCCAAATTTAGTTTATGAAAAAATATACTTAGTGGTAAGTTTCTAATAATTAATAATAATAATAATATTAGTCTTTTATTACCAAACAATATCAGACAATTCCGTATTTTTACAAAATACAGCGTTAGCGGTTCAAATATATCTTGTACTCAGATTTTTCGTATACCTAACAACTGCTTTCATTCTTCCTTAGAATATTGCTTCAATAATTTCAAACACAATAGTTTCACCATCAAATTAATTGCTATTCGTTTCAATAATATACAATATCTTTGAATATATTTCAGTTTACAGACTAGAATTTTTTTATAATTTTGTTGCTCTCTGACTGTTATTTTTACTTCCTGTTGCAATAAAGGAAGTATTGGATTCACCCCAAAAATTCGAAATTGAGTTTTCAACAGATCTTCACATTTTAGAGTTTCCTGAACCCAAAAAACATATTTCTGTTCATTGGTCTGTCTGTCTGTGTGTGAAAAGAATATCTCAAAAACGAAAAGAGGTATGGCGTTGAAACGTCATATATAAGTCTTCTGTACTATCTAGATGCGACAGCAAGATTTTGAAGAAAATCGCATAACCGCACGTATGGTGTTTACGCTTGTGATTTTCAGCTTTTTCGATTTTTCAGAAACGACTCTAATGATTTTTGCAAACTTTACATGTTTAGTACATTTTTAATGTGTATTAATGTGAAATAGGTGATTATGGCTTTCTTTTGTTTTTTTAATAACTCCTATTTTCATTGAACAGCCGGTATATTATTACATTTTTGAATTGGCTTAACATTTTAGAGAACATTTTTCGTTTGAACTAACTCTCTATTTTGTACGGTTTCTGTACAATTTGTAATTTTTGAAATTTTTTTACAAATGCTTAAAAATTAAAATTGAATTTTTGGCTAATTATTAAGATCACTGTAAAAGGAAGTTGTGTGCGTGTATCACACCAGATTTTTACTATATAAAACTGTAGTTTTAAATAATAATAAATATTTTATGAATTGCATTTTATTGTCACAACGAGCACATTTCAGTGTTTAATATCTGTTTCGCTTTAAACGTTTGAGTCGGTTGATTGGACCACATTTAACCCCACATTTATGAGGGAAACTTCATTGTAAGCTGTCACTGCATTTTGACAATATCTCTCTGACCAATGCTAGAAAAGAAGAATTTCCCAAGTTATTAAAGAGAGCAAACTAAATTATCTAGCTGCGCTTGAAGTAATTGATAGCATATAAGTATCCCTTAAGACAAATAAGATTTTTCTGATTACACTGCGAAATCGAACACGATTGTGTATGTCAATGATACAGATCGTTAGCTTCATCTTGTACGTATGCTATTTAAGCCATATTTCTCACAAGGGGTTATGAACAGTTCACTCTGGAGCCGCGATGTTGAATTTAGTCCATTTTACTTTGCATTTATTAAAAACATTTCATATTCAAGAAGCTGCAGATTTTCATCCATCTTGATGAAGCACGCGTACATTGTATTTAGCTTAGCAAGAAGGCATTCGCGTCCGCCATTAAATGTTCCCGTTCGTCATTAAGCTTCACCTAGAGATATAAACATTATATTTGCAGTGCGGAACTAATAAAAGTCAAATTTATGGCAGGATGAAGCGGACTCTTCTGAAGTAAACGAGGCGGGAATGGCACGAGTCAGGCACATGATTGTGCGGCCATAACACTAAACATAGCATAACTGTCGGCTTTTAATCCAGCCCGGAATTAATGCGAAATCGTTCGCCCGGGAATAGACAATGCGCGATGCAATTAAAATAATTTGATAAAAAAGCGACCCGTGCATTAAGCTCTAAGTACGACGTCTGCGTCCCCTTCTTTTTAAGTCGGCGACTAATTCGACAGAACGCCGTTTGTCTGTTTTATGTTCGTGGGGGATTTTTTGCAGCGATAAATAAGAACGCGAACAAGGTACGAATGAAATGAAAAATAAAATGTTTGGCGATTAAATTAATTTATAGGGCCAACTACATCATGTGCTCATTACGACGCGCTTTATCAGCCACCTCGTTTATCAGGATCGTATTTCTGTGAATGGCGGTCTTTTGTATCGTTCTGCTTTGAGATAAACCTCAGGATGAGGACAGGGAAAGCATTTGAGATGAAGTGAAGCGTTGCATTTCTTTCAAATACCAAAATGTTAACGATGCCAAACTGACAGACACTTGAGCAACGATAACTTACAACAGAAATAATTTTTTAAATTAAATATTTGATTATCATAAAAAATCTCAAGTTTTCATAACATTCACATTAGTTGTGCTTTAAAGATACATATTACAAATGAAGACTGATATTTTGTCACCTGATTTCCCTACTAACATACAGTGTGGAAATAAAGCAACGGATAAATTCATTAACTTCATTTTTATGAAAAACTCTCGAAGGGGTGTAGCGATTTGGACCATAGAGGATATTTTTAGCTGATTTTTAGTTTCTTATGTAATTTGTTTTTAGCATATGACGTCATCGACGTTCATCGTTTTTAAATAACAACCTATATTTTTTAATATTTATTTCGGTAGTACTTTTTATCCCGTTTCGAACGGTAGAAAATTTTCAATATGTGCCATTTGAAAAAATCTAGAAAAATGGTCTTAAACTTTAAATATTAAAAACCAATGCAATGAGCAAAATAAATCTAGTTAACTGTGGATAAATCAAAAAGATGTCAGAATGAAACAATTTGTAAATGTCATAACAAAATAAGCGTCCTTTGCTTTTTCTAAATTAGAATTTACCTTTAGAAAACTATTTTATTAATAAAACTGGTAGAATTAAGTAAGACGCAAGTAGTAGTGGGGCAGCGAAACTAGAGCAACCTGTCAATCAACCGATAATTAAATCCGCGAATTAAATCCGCGGTTTGACCTAATTAATTTCGCGGGTTGATCTAATTAATCACATATGAAGTTTGATATGTAATTTACATATGTGCTACTGATTAAATTACGCATTAGCTTCCGATTAAATTACGCATTAGATTTTTTAATTTGCTTCTGGAATTACGCGTCGGACTTCGGCGGCCATCTTGGATTTCTGGCGGGAATATTTGAAATTTGAATTTTTTCCGATTTTTCTAAGTTTAATTTGTTGGATTTGAATTTCGCGGTGTGTCGGCCATCTTGGTGCGCGCGCACTTCTCACGGCGGTTGTTTTTAAATTTGAATTTTCGCGGAAATATTTGAAATTGAAACTGGTGGATCTATCTCGCTCTTCGAAGCTGCTATCTCTCTCTTGCATTCACTCGCGGAAATATTTAAATTTAAAAAAAGCTATTTGCGTCGGACCCGAGTGGGAATCGAACCCTCTACGTTTGCATACACATTGGGGTCACATCGATCGATGCCTCTAGACCACGGAGCGGTACGGGATTTAAAGGGTTTGAACGAAACGCCATTTCGCAGCTCTACAGTCACGCCGCTCGAATTTTAAACAACTTATTTTTTCGAAAATTTACATTTTAAGAACTGAAATGTGCAGCTTGATGTGATTAAAGGTATATGCATTTTTTAAAATTGATTTCGCCCCGTGATTTCACTAGAATTAATTATTTTACTCTCTTATATAAATACGCGTATTCTGTCCGTTAAGAATGGTTTATCGCCTAGTATATAGCTGGAAATTTCCTATTGAGTTGTTGATCAATTAAATTAATCGTTTTAGTGTTTAAAAATTATTTATAAGACAGGCGAAAATTTTAAAGCTATGCGGAAAAGAGGCAAGTTCTATCGTAAAATATACGGGCTACAAATTTGAGTTTAGCGGTTATTATCCATTTTCATATTTGAAATGCCAGAACATGACGAATTTTCGGTTGTATAAAGAGGTTTTCGCGCTAGTATTTGAATGGGTTAAATTACGCGATTTTCTCTAAGTTCCCTTTTAAAACAGGTCGAGACTACGAATCGTTTCCTGGAAAACATACTGCATCGTGTAACGGTATTCGTTAATTATTCAAAATGTTTTATTGCAGCCTTTCTAATACAAGGGGGAAAATAGCCCTTACGCCTTTGTACTTGTTTATAATTATACGTGTTTTATAAATTTTGACCGCATAGCGAAATCATAATTACGCGTCTGCTATTTTTAAACTTTAGAGCTAATATATGAGTGACTTAACAAATATTTGTCCGTTAGAAATTGCAGTACAGGTCTCGGCATGTCGTTATGTGTAATTAGAAAAATCACGTCATAGTCTCAGGGTCGCTGGGCGATCGGTCACAATTATATATATCAGCAATAACATGAACAAGAAGATATACGTATTGCTTGAGTAAGAAAGAGATAAACATATAATCCGTTCACGACCTTTTTGGGACTGAGTTGGCTATTATTTTTTCTTTTCATGTTGGACTAACTGATTCGGTGATGTAGCGGATGCAACTTTTTTTTCTGTCAGTGTCTGTTCGACATTTTCTTGCCATCACATTGCCAAATTTATTATTTTAATATTTGTAAGAAAATAAATGCTTTATCAAGTGTGTAAAAGTAATTTTAATTTCCGTCAAAGGAAAAATCAAAATGCCCAATATAATTTTGTTACAACAAAAAAAAATTTCCATTAAACGATGCTAGTTGCAGTTTAAAAAGGACAGACCAGATCTAAAAGAACACGAGTTGATGTAGAGACTAGAGAGAGATCCGGCAACAACGTACCTATTCAGAAAATATAACCTTAAACTGAAAACAACCTAACCTAACAGAAAAAGTGTCAGTTTGCATTAGGGAGTTTAGTTGTCGCAGAGGTACTGCCAACAAAATTACTAGATGGTCATAGCCTCACCTGACCCAAAAAGATCGTGAACGGCTTATATTAGCAAGTATTGGAGAAGGCTTGACTAATTTTAATTATGACATTTGTCAACTAAACATAAAATAAATTTGAATAAAAGCACGCAAAATTACGAAAATACGTAGAAAATTTATAAAAATCGGCATCTTGTCACATTAAATTCTGCAAAAACGACAAAAAAACAATATTTTTATACAACTTTCATCGAAAAATAGTAAAATTTTACGAAAATACGTCTGTGTTGACGACCAATGAAAATAAATTTGAATAAAATACGCAAAAATTACGAAAAGACGTATGTGTTGATCCCCAAAGTAACAAAAAATTTGAATAAAAACGCACAATTTCGTTGAAAATATTTACAAAGCGACTTTATAGTACCGAAAAATTGATGTAAAAAAGTTTTAAGAGTTATTTCTAAGCATAATTTTGCAAACGTTTAACAAATAAACCGTAATTTTTTAAAGTACATCACACAATTATGAAATCGTAGTTCAATTTATATGAATTTCGATACTTTGTATGTGAAAAATAGCTTCAATTACTAATATTTGAATAAAAACATGCAATTTCCAAAGCATTTCGTTTAAAATTTTAGAAAATCGACAGCATCTCGCATGAAAATTTATAAAAATCGGCATCTTGTCACATTAAATTCTGCAAAAACGACAAAAAACAATATTTTTATACAACTTTCATTGAAAAATAGTAAAATTTTACGAAAATACGTTTGTGTTGACGACAAAATGAAAATAAATTTGAATAGAAACACGCAAAAATTACGAAAAGACGTATATGTTGACCCCAAAGTAACAAAAATTTGAATAAAATCACGCAATCATACAGCATCTCACATAAATTTTCACAAAAATCGACATCATGTCACATAAATTATACAAAAACTGTCATCATATCACTTGAAATTATACAAAAAACGACATTTCATTCAACACACGATGAAAATTGAACAAAAATCACGCAATTACAAGCCATCTCACATAAATTTTCACAAAAATCGACATCATGTTACATAAACTATGCATAATTTTGCAATGTTTTACACTTTTTATAAAATGCATCGCTCAAAATTAAAAGAAATAGCAATTTCGTTGAAAAAATCTACTACCACAATCATTTCGATAACAAAATTCAAAAATCTTATACTTTTGACGGAAATATATGTATGTTGACCACAAATTAACATAATTTTTAAATAAAAACGCGCAATTCGTTGAAAAAAAATATTCTGACACCACCAAAACACGCAATTTCATTGAAAAATATATATATGCTGTCCACAAATTAACATAAATTTGAATAAAAACACGTAATTTTGTTGAAAAAATGTTCTGGCCCCGTCATTTCACTTAAAATTTTACAAAACTGCCATCATAACACTTGAAATTATACAAAATATATGTATGTTGATCACAAATTAACATAAACCTGAATAAAACACACAATTTTGTTGAAAAATTTGCAATGTTTTACACTTTTTTATAAAATGTATCGCACAAAATTAAAGAAATCACAATTTTCTAAATTATATCACGCTATTATGAAATCGTAGATTGATTTTTTGAAATTTTACACTTTGTAACTGTAAAATAACTGCAAATACTAATATTTTAGCTTTAGACTTTGTAATTATTGCAGATTCGAGAAAAAAACAAAGCAGAGTAGAAATAAAAAACACAAACACTTTGTAATAAACAAATATATTGTTCTTATTTCGTATAATACTTAATAATATAAAAATAAATGTACAGCAGAATGTCTTATTTCTAAAAATTCGCTAGCAATTTACAAAACTGTAGTTTGAGGTGCACGACATTTCAAATTAAAAAGACTGCAAGTAATAAAATCAGAATTTCATTGTGTAATTTTAAAGTTTAAGATGCACCCAATCTAGAATTCCCTTCGTTTTTGGTGTTGATGACATCTGCCTTAGAGGCGTTTTTCTAACGGCCCTTTTTTGGAGGCGTTTCCTTATCGGCGTTCTTCTGACTGAACCTTTTTGATGTGGACTTGGATGAGTAGCTGGTGTTTTTAATTTATATTCTAAATCGGACTCGCAGTTATCAGTTTCCATTTCGGTTTTTCCTGTAGTATCAGTCGGGGGTGGCTTCTTTTGCTGTTTAGGTTTAGCTAGCAGCACATTAGCAACGTTAAGGTCTTTGATGTACTCAGCAAACTGTAGGCGTCCGGGTGGATTAATAGTTTTTCGAGGCCGCAGAGTGTCATGAATTAAATCGACTATGTTAGACGCCGGTAAATTTCACCCTTTATAGTAACGGTGCCCTTGTGATCCCAGCTCACATCGTTTGAGGTACTCAAAATGCGTAGGAAAACTTCAGCTTTTTTCTTAAAAGTTTTGGGAAGTGTAGATAAAATAACGGCATTTGATAGGCTGTCACTGGTTGTTTCAATAGGTATTTTGATTGGCTGCCGCGCCTGGTTTGTGAAATGAAGGAATCGTTGTAAAACCTGATTGTACTGGATCCATTTATCGTGATCAGTTAATTTGGACTTTAAAACTTTTTGCATTTCGTCATCAAGCTGTGATAATATATTTTTCTCCGCATCATCGCCAGACTTAAGACGTTGGACAAATTCCGGCGATACAATCAACATCTTCCGCTCTTTGTCCATTTTAGTCGAAAAGGAGCTTAGTCGTTTGTTCTAGTAGAGCCGTCGTGAATAAACTAGCTTAAAATCAAGACTTTCATAATAAATATATAAAACAAATATGACAGGTACGGGAATCGAACCCGTATTCTCTCTCGAGATCAGAACTTGAATCTGACGCCTTAACCATTCGGCCCAACCTGCCTCCCTATATAAACGAGCACTCTCTGCATAATTAAGAAAATATATAGTTTAAAACCCTACTATTTGCAATTTCAAACAATATTTCATATAAATTAAGCCATGTACAAATTTCTAAATCGGTTTTGATATATATTTTATCGAAAGACTTGACCCTCAGCTGCCGTTTTATTATTTGTCGCGATGTGTCATCGTTGAATTTTACAAGTGCCATCCTATCTGCGATGTGACGCACACAGTGTTTCCATACCTTTTTATTTAAAATTCTATACAACCAGAGGTCCAAACTGCTGCCGCATCAGGTAACAGAGTACAATGGTTTAAAACGTGTTAGTGCGGCAACAGTCGGGCCTCTGGTTTTATAAAATTTTAAAATAAAAAGGGACGGAGACATTGCGTGCGTCACATCGCAGACAGGATGGCACTTGTAAAATTCAACGATGACGCATCTCGACAAATAATAAAACGGCAGCTGAGGGTCAAGTCTTTCGATAAAATATATATCAAAACCGATTTAGAAATTTGTACATGGCTTAATTTATATGAAATATTGTTTGAAATTGCAAATAGAAGGGTTTTAAACTATATATTTTCTTAATTATGCAGAGAGTGCTCGTTTATATAGGGAGGCAGGTTGGCCGAATGGTTAAGGCGTCAGATTCAAGTTCTGATCTCGAGAGAGAATACGGGTTCGATTCCGTACCTGTCATATTTTTTTTTATATATTTATTATGAAAGTCTTGATTTTAAGCTAGTTTATTCACGACGGCTCTACTAGAACAAACGACTAAGCTCCTTTTCGACTAAAATGGACAAAGAGCGGAAGATGTTGATTGTATCGCCGGAATTTGTCCAACGTCTTAAGTCTGGCGATGATGCGGAGAAAAATATATTATCACAGCTTGATGACGAAATGCAAAAAGTTTTAAAGTCCAAATTAACTGATCACGATAAATGGATCCAGTACAATCAGGTTTTACAACGATTCCTTCATTTCACAAACCAGGCGCGGCAGCCAATCAAAATACCTATTGAAACAACCAGTGACAGCCTATCAAATGCCGTTATTTTATCTACACTTCCCAAAACTTTTAAGAAAAAAGCTGAAGTTTTCCTACGCATTTTGAGTACCTCAAACGATGTGAGCTGGGATCACAAGGGCACCGTTACTATAAAGGGTGAAATTTTACCGGCGTCTAACATAGTCGATTTAATTCATGACACTCTGCGGCCTCGAAAAACTATTAATCCACCCGGACGCCTACAGTTTGCTGAGTACATCAAAGACCTTAACGTTGCTAATGTGCTGCTAGCTAAACCTAAACAGCAAAAGAAGCCAACCCCGACTGATACTACAGGAAAAACCGAAATGGAAACTGATAACTGCGAGTCCGATTTAGAATATAAATTAAAAACCACCAGCTACTCATCCAAGTCCACATCAAAAAGGTTCAGTCAGAAGAACGCCGATAAGGAAACGCCTCCAAAAAAGGGCCGTTAGAAAAACGCCTCTAAGGCAGATGTCATCAACACCAAAAACGAAGGGAATTCTAGATTGGGTGCATCTTAAACTTTAAAATTACACAATGAAATTCTGATTTTATTACTTGCAGTCTTTTTAATTTGAAATGTCGTGCACCTCAAACTACAGTTTTGTAAATTGCTAGCGAATTTTTAGAAATAAGACATTCTGCTGTACATTTATTTTTATATTATTAAGTATTATACGAAATAAGAACAATATATTTGTTTATTACAAAGTGTTTGTGTTTTTTATTTCTACTCTGCTTTGTTTTTTTCTCGAATCTGCAATAATTACAAGTCTAAAGCTAAAATATTAGTATTTGCAGTTATTTTACAGTTACAAAGTGTAAAATTTCAAAAAATCAATCTACGATTTCATATAGCGTGATATAATTTAGAAAATTGTGATTTCTTTTAATTTTGTGCGATACATTTTATAAAAAAGTGTAAAACATTTGCAAATTTTTCAACGAAATTGTGTGTTTTATTCAGGTTTATGTTAATTTGTGATCAACATACATATATTTTGTATAATTTCAAGTGTTATGATGGCAGTTTTGTAAAATTTTAAGTGAAATGACGGGGCCAGAACATTTTTTCAACAAAATTACGTGTTTTTATTCAAATTTATGTTAATTTGTGGACAGCATATATATATTTTTCAATGAAATTGCGTGTTTTGGTGGTGTCAGAATATTTTTTTTTCAACGAATTGCGCGTTTTTATTTAAAAATTATGTTAATTTGTGGTCAACATACATATATTTCCGTCAAAAGTATAAGATTTTTTGAATTTTGTTTATCGAAATGATTGTGGTAGTAGATTTTTTCAACGAAATTGCTATTTCTTTTAATTTTGAGCGATGCATTTATAAAAAGTGTAAAACATTTGCAAAATTATGCATAGTTTATGTAACATGATGTCGATTTTTGTGAAAATTTATGTGAGATGGCTTGTAATTGCGTGATTTTTGTTCAATTTTCATCGTGTGTTGAATGAAAATGTCGTTTTTTGTATAATTTCAAGTGATATGATGACAGTTTTTGTATAATTTATGTGACATGATGTCGATTTTTGTGAAAATTTATGTGAGATGCTGTATGATTGCGTGATTTTATTCAAATTTTTGTTACTTTGGGGTCAACATATACGTCTTTTCGTAATTTTTGCGTGTTTCTATTCAAATTTATTTCATTTTGTCGTCAACACAAACGTATTTTCGTAAATTTTACTATTTTTCAATGAAAGTTGTATAAAAATATTGTTTTTTGTCGTTTTTGCAGAATTTAATGTGACAAGATGCCGATTTTTATAAATTTTCATGCGAGATGCTGTCGATTTTCTAAAATTTTAAACGAAATGCTTTGGAAATTGCATGTTTTTATTCAAATATTAGTAATTGAAGCTATTTTTCACATACAAAGTATCGAAATTCATATAAATTGAACTACGATTTCATAATTGTGTGATGTACTTTAAAAATTACGGTTTATTTGTTAAACGTTTGCAAAATTATGCTTAGAAATAACTCTTAAAACTTTTTTACATCAATTTTTCGGTACTATAAAGTCGCTTTGTAAATATTTTCAACGAAATTGTGCGTTTTTATTCAAATTTTTGTTACTTGGGGATCAACACATACGTCTTTTCGTAATTTTTGCGTATTTTATTCAAATTTATTTTCATTGGTCGTCAACACAGACGTATTTTCGTAAAATTTTACTATTTTTCGATGAAAGTTGTATAAAAATATTGTTTTTTTGTCGTTTTTGCAGAATTTAATGTGACAAGATGCCGATTTTTATAAATTTTCTACGTATTTTCGTAATTTTGCGTGCTTTTATTCAAATTTATTTATGTTTAGTTGACAAATGTCATAATTAAAATTAGTCAAGCCTTCTCCAATACTTGCTAATATAAGCCGTTCACGATCTTTTTGGGTCAGGTGAGGCTATGACCATCTAGTAATTTTGTTGGCAGTACCTCTGCGACAACTAAACTCCTAATGCAAACTGACACTTTTTCTGTTAGGTTAGGTTGTTTTCAGTTTAAGGTTATATTTTCTGAATAGGTACGTTGTTGCCGGATCTCTCTCTAGTCTCTACATCAACTCGTGTTCTTTTAGATCTGGTCTGTCCTTTTTAAACTGCAACTAGCATCGTTTAATGGAAATTTTTTTTTGTTGTAACAAAATTATATTGGGCATTTTGATTTTTCCTTTGACGGAAATTAAAATTACTTTTACACACTTGATAAAGCATTTATTTTCTTACAAATATTAAAATAATAAATTTGGCAATGTGATGGCAAGAAAATGTCGAACAGACACTGACAGAAAAAAAAGTTGCATCCGCTACATCACCGAATCAGTTAGTCCAACATGAAAAGAAAAAATAATAGCCAACTCAGTCCCAAAAAGGTCGTGAACGGATTATATGTTTATCTCTTTCTTACTCAAGCAATACGTATATCTTCTTGTTCATGTTATTGCTGATATATATAATTGTGACCGATCGCCCAGCGACCCTGAGACTATGACGTGATTTTTCTAATTACACATAACGACATGCCGAGACCTGTACTGCAATTTCTAACGGACAAATATTTGTTAAGTCACTCATATATTAGCTCTAAAGTTTAAAAATAGCAGACGCGTAATTATGATTTCGCTATGCGGTCAAAATTTATAAAACACGTATAATTATAAACAAGTACAAAGGCGTAAGGGCTATTTTCCCCCTTGTATTAGAAAGGCTGCAATAAAACATTTTGAATAATTAACGAATACCGTTACACGATGCAGTATGTTTTCCAGGAAACGATTCGTAGTCTCGACCTGTTTTAAAAAGGGAACTTAGAGAAATCGCGTAATTTAACCCATTCAAATACTAGCGCGAAAACCTCTTTATACAACCGAAAATTCGTCATGTTCTGGCATTTCAAATATGAAAATGGATAATAACCGCTAAACTCAAATTTGTAGCCCGTATATTTTACGATAGAACTTGCCTCTTTTCCGCATAGCTTTAAATTTTCGCCTGTCTTATAAATAATTTTTAAACACTAAAACGATTAATTTAATTGATCAACAACTCAATAGGAAATTTCCAGCTATATACTAGGCGATAAACCATTCTTAACGGACAGAATACGCGTATTTATATAAGAGAGTAAAATAATTAATTCTAGTGAAATCACGGGCGAAATCAATTTTTTAAAAAATGCATATACCTTTAATCACATCAAGCTGCACATTTCAGTTCTTAAAATGTAAATTTTCGAAAAAATAAGTTGTTTAAATTCGAGCGGCGTGACTGTAGAGCTGCGAAATGGCGTTTCGTTCAAACCCTTTAAATCCCGTACCGCTCCGTGGTCTAGAGGCATCGATCGATGTGACCCCAATGTGTATGCAAACGTAGAGGGTTCGATTCCCACTCGGGTCCGACGCAAATAGCTTTTTTTAAATTTAAATATTTCCGCGAGTGAATGCAAGAGAGAGATAGCAGCTTCGAAGAGCGAGATAGATCCACCAGTTTCAATTTCAAATATTTCCGCGAAAATTCAAATTTAAAAACAACCGCCGTGAGAAGTGCGCGCGCACCAAGATGGCCGACACACCGCGAAATTCAAATCCAACAAATTAAACTTAGAAAAATCGGAAAAAATTCAATTTCAAATATTCCCGCCAGAAATCCAAGATGGCCGCCGAAGTCCGACGCGTAATTCCAGAAGCAATTAAAAAATCTAATGCGTATTTAATCGGAAGCTAATGCGTAATTTAATCAGTAGCACATATGTAAATTACATATCAAACTTCATATGTGATTAATTAGATCAACCCGCGAAATTAATTAGGTCAAACCGCGGATTTAATTCGCGGATTTAATTAATCGGTTGATTGACAGGTTGCTCTAGTTTCGCTGCCCCACTACTACTGACGCAGTCGTCGTCATTATTAACTTTGAATGGAGTTGATAATAAATTCTAGTTGTATTTTTCACTTGTTTTTATAATTTCAATAAAAACGAATGTTTCGTCAATGACTTTCCGTCAAACGTAGGTAAACTAGATTTTATTTTGCTCATTTCATTGGTTTTTAATATTTGAACTTTAAGATCATTTTTCCCAATTTTTTCAGATGTAACATATTGAAAATTTTATATCATTGAAAACAACATAAAAAGTACTACCAAAATCAGTAATAAAAAATAGAGTTTGTTATTTAAAACAAGTCGATGACGTCATAACTTTTTAAACAAATGACGTAGCAACATTAAGGTGGTTGTAGTGTATGCCCTATAATTAAAATCGCTATACCCCTTCAGATTTTTTCATAAAAAATTAATATTAACAAAGTTAATTAATTTATCTGTTACTTTATTTCCACACTGTATATGTATTGTTCGTAGTATAATACATTTTACTTGCTAATAGCAAGAAAGTATCAGTCTAATAACACATGTTTAGGTATGTATTTGAATAAGACTAATATTTTAAAATGCAATTACCATTTTCGTACACAAGCATGCGTTTTCTCTAAAAGCATTTACCTTATTGAAATTTTCCCTTGAGAATCCAAATTACATATCACTAAA
>CALNHX010011661.1:0-30463 GCA_940337035.1 Agriotes lineatus
TGAAAAGCTATATTTTTTCAACGAAATTGTCTGTTTTTATTCAAATTTATGGGGGACAACCATTCTTATACAATAAGACTCGGATATCTTCGGAACACGGTAGCTGAAACGCAACGCACCACCCTTTCTTACCTATATGAGTAAGAAAAAGATAGCCATACAAAAAAATATATTAGTAGGCATATTTAGTTGACAAATGTCATAATTAAAATTAGTCAAGCCTTCTCCAATACTTGCTACTATGTTTATCTCTTTCTTACTCAAGCAATACGTATATCTTCTTGTTCATGTTATCTTATTGCTGATATATATAATTGTGACCGACAGGCAACGACTTGTTAGGCCATTTGAGGATGACGAAATAGAAAGTTCTGCAGAGTCGGTGATATCATAGCAAATTCCATTGTCTGTGCTAACAATCAAGTTAACTGAAAACGCGCCGGGGCAAAAACCATTGCGAATAATTACACATTTTATGTTGAAAATTGAAAATAACCGCCGCGTAATTATGAACTCACTATATAAAATAAAGTAATTATTTCTATTCATATAGCTAGCAGCGGCTAAAAAATAATTCATTAAATTCTATTTGGCCTTTACAAGAAAGCAGCCAGAGCGCGAAAATGGCTGATTTACCAATGACAATTCCCAGCAGGGTGGAGCAACGAGAATATGGCAAATTATAAAATTATTATTTCTAGTACATCCAGTTACAAATCTAATTTTTTTAAATTGTATCTACCTTTAAACACAATAAGCTATACATTCCGTTCTCATAATTTGAATTTTTGAAAAAATAGTTTGTTTACAACAAGGAAGCTCGATGTCGAACCCGCACACAACTGTTAAAGTTTTAATAGCATTCAACCACGATGTTCTGTAGCTCAGTTGGTTAACACTTCGAACTCGTAATACTGCCGTTGCTGGTTCAGATCCGGCTAATGGGTCGTCGCAGGAAGCTTTTTTTAAATTAAAATAAATGTGAGAAAACCAAGATGGACGACACCCGAGAAGTTAATTTCAAAACAGGGACTTAGAAAAAAAATCTTAAAAAATTTAAAATTCAAATATTCGCGCGAAATTAAAAGGGCCTCCGTGAATGAGAGAGAGAGAGAGAGAGCAGCTTCGATGAAGGAGACGGAAGAGTTAGCAGTTTGAAATTCAAATATTTCCGCGAAAATTCAAAATTAAAAACGACAGCCGTGAGAATTGTGCGCGCAGAAAACCAAGATGGCCGACACCCCGGGAAGTTTAAAATCAAAAAATCTGAAAAATTTCCTATAGTAGGTAGGGTTAATGGAACTCTAGTTAATCCATTCATGCGCGCCGCCGCGTAATTCCGGAAGCAAATTAAAAATGGCCGCGTGTAATTTAATCGGAAGCTAATGCGTAATTTAATCAGTAGCACATATGTAAATTACATATCAAACTTCATATGTGATTAATTAGATCAAACCGCGAAATTAATTGGGTCAATCCGCGAAAATTCCTCCGCGAAATTAATTAGGTCAATCCGCGGATTTAATTCGCGGATTTAATTAATCGTTTGATTGACAGGTTGCTCTAGTTTCGCTGCCGCACTACTACTTAGAAATGACATGTAAGTACGTATAATAAAAACAATTTAAAAAGTCGTGATGTATAGTCGTGTTCAAATAAATCTGGGACAATGTTTTATTGCTTGGTATCAAAACACCTCCACTATTAGCGTCATGGATCGCCCCCCTATTAATGTTTTCTTTCATATATGTAGGTTGAGTTAAGAATTGAAGAACATCTCCATGGATTTCCTGCTATCAGAAAGAGTCACATTAAATTTTGACAGGTAAATGAAATCTGTAACTGTTTATGATAGTAGGAAACCCATCGAGATATTCTTCAATTTATTATTAACTCAACCGACGTATGAAAAAAACATTGTCCCAGATTTATTTGAACACGACTGTACATGGGTCCATTTTCGAGATAAGGGCAATTTTATTTTTCGATAATTTGAATAAATTATTTCGTGTATTTAATTTATCAGTTTGCAGTAAGGTGCATACGTTGTTTCCTGTTATCTTAAACTTTCTTGTGTTAGAAATGCTTAGTTTTCAATTTTGTTCTGAATAGTTTGGCGCAATTAATACTGATTTAAATCACAATTTCTTTATACTCAAAATCTGAAATGGCACATGTGATTTTCATGTGTGATCATGCCAATGGAAATGTTTTGAAAGTACGTCGCCTTTATGGCGATGCTTTTCCCAATTGTCAACCGCCTACCCATGTGATGTTAGGAAAACTTTATCAACAGCTGAGTGATACTGGATATTCTGATTAAGAATGGCTGAGGTGAGTATCTACACTTGAAGTGGAAGATCACATTTTGACCATGGCGGGTGGCGAGCTTAAGAAGAATCGTCTTCTTTGGAGAATTCCAACACTAACTTTTCCATCCATATAATATTCAACGAATACAAGCCGTTAATCGTCCGTATCACCAAGCAAGAATGATATTTTGTCAGTGGTTTCTACGGGAAGCTGCTGAACATTCACTGATAATGCAGGATTTACTAAATATGGAATTTCCACAACAACCACGTTGGGTAATTGACAATCCGCAAGCTGCTGTTGAATCCACCCATGAATAGCGTTCAGACTAAATATCTGTATGAATATTTTAAGGGAGAGGTTATTAGGGCCGATTGTTTTACCAACTCAACCAAGCCATAGATACAGTCCAAAATCGTCAAAGGTGGAAACAAACGGTCGACGACGCCTCAGGCAACTGAAAATCACGACTCCGCAAAATGGAGGATATCCGACATAGGATTAATAACGATTAACAGGTTCCGCATACCTTCATCTTTTGGTTAGTATCGAGAGATCCAAAAAAATGTTGATCCTCAGCGGGCTGTGGTAATTCAATCATATGAATAATATGTTGGTGGCACTGTAAGTCTATGTTAAATTCGAAGTTAGCAGGTTAGGTTTTGCGGCAGCTGTGCCAAAACTGACGGAAAACCTAACCTCGAATTTGACATAGATTTAGTGCCACCAACATATTGTTCATACATTTGAATTTTCACAGGCCAGCGAGGATCAGTTTTTTTTAATCTCTCGATACTTGACCTTTAGAAGATCTACCTTTAAATCATATATTTAAACTTTGGTTTATGCAAGATGGGACACCGCCGCCACCTAGACGAAACATTGTATGGGAGGTGGATGAAGCGAGAGAGTCCTACTCCATGGCTTCCTAGGTCTCCCAACTTAATCCCTTTCGACTTTAGTATGTGGGGTTATTTAAAAAGCGACTTGAAGTGATTAAACAATGGTATTCTTCCATTAAAATTATGATCCCAATTGAGCCAGCTCGAGCAACTTTATACGTGTGAGGAAGATACTCTGCAGTCACGATTTGAACTCCGAATGAAGATGGTGCAGTGTTATGCATTGACGGCTCCTTTACAAGCCATAGAAGCTTGGATCATAACTGAGGCGATGCTTAAAACACTTGTAGTATTCGGGGTATAAGCATATCGATGCTTTCTCAAAATTAGCTGGACCGACAGATAAATAATGAAAAGGTACTTACTCGAATAAACAAGAGGACACAAAACGTCAAAACCATTAAACGATTAAGGTTAGAATTCAAGACTTTGGGCATAATATTCGTCACCCAAAAAAGGAACGAAATCCTTCATCTTATCATCGAAGGGAAAATGGGAAAGTAAGCAAGGTGCTGAAGAAAGGCGAACGTCCTGGTTACAGAATTTGAGTCAATGGCGGTAAAACTTTTTCGTGCAGCTGAAAATTGCTAACAATCGGTAACGGTCAAAGTACCACAAGAAGAAGTAGATCAAACAATTCTATCAAAACCAGGCTTTTTTGAAAGAGCGAAAGTTCCTTCTTAAGAAGATGTAGATTTTGTGTCGATATGGAAAGGGGGTTTTTCGAACACCTCCTTTGATAATTGTGTTAAATGGCACTGAATAATCAAAATTAAACAAAATAATTTCGTTATGATATCGAAAAACAGAATCGCTCTTATCTGATTTGCGGAACTACCTATATGTATAAGAAAAAAAAAAGAAAAGAGATAGCTAAGGTAACAATTTTATTATCAATTAATTTTCAGCTACAATATCATTGTTCTGGTCATACCAGTACTACATTTCTCCCCTGCCTTCTTTTGGAGGTCATGCTCGCTTTTGAATGGTGGATTTTTTTTATTCTGTTTTCTTTTAAATTGACTAGCGGATCGACTACAATGCTACAAAAATATCAAATAATACCTTCCTATATAGTGGCCGGGGTAAACTTACTAGTTGTCTACAGATTCCAAATATCTTTTCTTCTATATTTAGATTTGTCGCTATACCTTTTCCCACGTAAGTAATGGAGTCGTAGATCATATTAGATACAGCTGCCCGAACAAATAGTTTTTAGTCCCACTGTTACCCTTATGTGGTATTATCATTACGTCCACTGACTGTTTCTGATTTTGATGTAATTTTTAGCAGTTGCCTCTTTCAAAGTCTAGAATAGCCCGTATTTTGAATAGTCGATCAGTAAAATTTTATTTTCATGGTTTTCTGTAAAATGTGAACATATATCTATGTAATTTCTGAAATCATGTGAGGCACATCACATGCACAATCTTTGAATCATAAAGCCATTAAGTCTGCAACTACAACTGAATGGATTGAGTAGTTAATTGTGGTTATTACCACTTTCAAATCCTGATAAAGGGGGGTTGGCGGGCGTGGTTATCAGCCTGCCTGCCGTAAAACCAACACCACTCACAGACAATTGCATCGGAATAGGACGGATCAATCGATGACGAAAACAGCGAGAAAACATACTACGGATAATAGAATGAAAACGTAGAACGCATGGGCGAAGAGATACTAGCAAAAATCTCTAAACATAGACGAGCAGCAGGGAAAAGACCCCCAGGATGACCTCCCGAGAGATGGGTTCAAAGTTGGTTCTCTTCATCCGTGGAATAACGAGGCAAGGCAAACAGGAATTAATTCCTAATAGATAGTAGAAGGAGAAGAAGACGAATCCGTATTGGACAGAAATTGAACCACTCCCATTCGTATCATGATGCCAATTTATTTATCATGTGCAGTTATATATGCCTCAGTACAATGAGTAGAATGCAAGTTAGTTTGTTTACTAATCAAGTATATGCTATTCTTGGAAAAAAAAATTTAAAACGTAAGTTAGAGGAGTTGTTTCATCACAGTTAAAATGTTTGACCACGTTATTAACTTCATTTGGAAGAGGACTGTCATGCTACCAGTCAAAATTCTGCATTTGAAAATTATCACATTGTGAATATCCTTTAACTGCACGTATACATCTGGATAAAGATAAATAATCTTCAGAATCAGAGTCGCTAGTGTGTCTATTATGGTGTCTTCCTCTTCAAAACTGTTTCCACTCATAGTATGCAATAGGTGTATTCCTCTCAGTTTATCGGAACAATTGTCATCTTAATCTGTCTGGTGCAAGAACGACATCTGATTATTACACACAACTGTCACATGACTGATATCATCCAATGAGAACCATGCATTTTTTGAAAATCGCCCAATCCCGAACTGATTACCTGATAAGCTCCCTAGGGATGATTATCAAAGCGATAAGCGCCCTAGGGCTGATTATCGACCCCGTAGATAGTGTCATAATTAGAAATAGATATTCAAGAAACAAGCAATATGAGTTTTTTTGCATTATTAGATCAATTTTAAATCATATGTCGTATACGGGTTTTGTGTAATAATCTTCTAAATATAAACGCGGGCGACACACTTACATATAATTTTGCCCTTGCCAAGAGTCATCGTGTGGTTGCCCTTAGAAAACTGCCCTCGGGCAAGCCCTCGGGACAGTTTTCATTGCAACCAGCACTCGACCTTTGGCGTGTGAAAAATTATCGGTAAGTATGTCTCGCCCTTGTTATATTACTATTGATATTTTAGGGTTCTTAGGAGAAATAATGTAATTTGATTTTTAGGAAGTATTGTAATCACGAAAAAATCACCTTTCGAGATTTTTTCAGATCTTCACGTTTCAAGGTCCCTAGATGACGAAAACGAGGTTTTCTCAATTCCGTCAGTCTGTCTGTCTGTCTGTCTGTCTGTCCGTCTGTTTGTCTGTTGGCAGTATAGCTCAAAAAACTATTTCTCGGACGAAGACGATATTTTGCGTACATATTATATATCTACCTCGCATAGAACCGGTACAATTTCATACAAATATATACAGGGTGAGCACCTTAAAAAAATAAAATTTTCTTTATTTTTGTGTTAATTTTGAAATAAAAGGAAGTAATAACTTTCACATAGGTCAAGCTTTACATTTGCCCAAAATAAGTATCAACCGATAAAGGATAATGTCACAAAAGAGTAAAATGTTTCAACCGTTACACCGTGCTCTTCAAAAGACGCGCGCGCCGGACTTTTTCCGAAGAGACGCGGTAGCGCAGATGGAATTTCGCCGTACTTATATCCTCTGCGGAGATTCGGTTAGGATTGAGCATTCTGCAGAGCTGCAGATGCGGCGGGTTCAAACCCCAGCGGGATACATTTTTTTTTTAATTTTAAAATGTATTTAATTTATTCGAAACGTGAATATACTTTTTGTACTTTTAACTTTATTTGATTTTTACAATTATTTAGTGCCACAATGTTGACGAGGGAAATTCTGGGTAAATCCTTTTACAGATTTTTTTAATACTCCCATAAGAACACATATCAGTGGCAGTTACCTCTAAGGAGCCATGAATCTAGTTTAACAAACCAGTCATTTAAGATTTTCATATTTTTGAAAGACACATTTTTTGCACTGATTTTTCATTATTATTCTCATTTTAAAGCTTAAACAAAGCACTGGTAATTTTTATTTCATAAATATAAGCCGTACGATTAGCGCTGCTTTCTTTTAAGGACGAATTGATGCCTGATAGAAGCGGCTCTCAGCTTTTCGATAGTTTATAGAGTGCAAGAGAGAGGTAGAGCGGCAAGAAATAAGTCTAAAAATAACGATATTTAACATTCAACGGGAGCCACTCCCGGGTAGGCTTAGGCCTCAACCCGGTTCAGTCTGACCTGACCTCTGCGATAACGTGCGCATGTCGAGTTTTTGAAAACAATTTTCGCACGCACGCTGAATCCATCAAGTTCAGATGAAGTAAGGTTACATCAGGGGAGCATATTCGGAAGGCCACCAATTCCAACAGAACAGATGGTGCACAATCAGGTTTTCTCAAAATAATTACGGTTACCATTTTATTATATTCATAATGATGTACTAGTAAATTGTCGCACATCTTGAACTAATATACGTTAATTACCTATATGTCTGAAACAGTAGACATGAATTTTTTTTATCGAATTATACATTTAAACGGGAAATGAAAGAGAGGTATGGATTCAGTTTCTCCTGTTTTAGTAGCCTGTAAGGTTTGGTAATTTTTTTATTATGCTAACTTTTGCCAATCTCGTGATATCGGAATCTGTCTTTGTCTGTGACAGGGTCGAAAATGCAGTTTACGTTCGGTCATTAGCTCTACCATCAAAATTATCCAAAAGCCACTGCTGACTCACATTACAGAAATAAATACACAAGTAGGTGAAGACATAACCTAAAACACGATGTTCCACCTCGAGCACTTACCTGCAGACGCGAAAAATTCACTTCGTTCATAATATTTTCACTGGCAATTTTTTCATTATTTTAAATTGTCATTTAAGGCTGACCTAGTTGTTCCACTGACGAGCAATAAAATCATTGTTTTATATATAATTTTTACAAATAGATACAAGCAGAAACTAAAATCACAAGTAGGTCCTTTGTTTATTTTGATATCGGTGACAATATGTGCTTGTACGGCATTATGGGTATTAATACTACTATTGCGAGACGCCTAAAGTCGGGGTAACTGGCAATCCTTTTAATTGAAACACACTCGGACACGAAGACCAAAGCTACTGAGATTAATAAGAACACTTAAGTAGGTACAAATACTTGCATTTATTTTCTGCCGTTTACAGAAACCTTAAGTTTACGTATTTACATCTTCTTATTAACTAACTTAATTCTAAGTCCATTCTGACCAAGAAAGCTCGGTGGGCGTTTACAAAGTTCCCAATAACCTATCAGAGCTGGTCTAAATTTTGGACATTTGGCATTACGCGGACGTGACCGTTCATAATAGTCTATGAATTTTTACAAGCTTGAGGATTTCCCACGGTGAAATGTGGCCTGTTCGGACCCTTAGTAAATTACCGCTATAAAGATTTAAAATTCTACTAAAGCATTTGGTCCCAGCTGCAAATAGTTTTTATGATCGAGTTGCAACCGTTGCTTCTTCTAATCACGTACCGGTCATATACATCACTCAATATTTCGGTTTATGAAGTAAACGCTGCATAAACTTACTCTAATCTTATTCGTGAGATTGGAATATCTCCAGCTTCCCAAGCGAAAGGCACGTTTCTAAACATCCGATTGTTGTAATTTAAATATGACATTTTCCTACGAATTTTACCTTAAAATATTATACAGATGGCTTACAGCTAACTAAAGTACAGTATATTCCTACATAGTTCATTAAATTAAAGAACGCAAATCGTAACACTACACTAAAAATTATTTCGTCTGTAAAACTTTGCAAAAGAGAGAATTAGGAACGGTTATTTACATCTTCTATTTACAGTTGTGCAATATTTACGACATTTTAAACTAAATTTACAATGACAATAATGGAAATGGTTATTAACAGTCCCTTCCTTGCGTCAAACGGTAATATCTGAAAAATGTATATTAAAGAAAAGAAATTATTCGTATTTGTTTTGCTGGGTTAAATTACGAAAATGGGTTTTAGTTTTGTTTATTATATGAATGCAATATACTATTAGTTATTGCAAACAATACAAGTGGAGGAAAAGCGGCTTACGATGAGACAAATAAATCAAGTAATTGCCTAATTGCGGTTAATCTAATCGCGATGTTGGTAATTGCAATTTATGGGTGATTCCAGTTAATTAGCAAGAATTCCAATAATTCAGAATTGATTAGCTTATTAGCTTCTAGAGAAGTAGTCTATTTGTAGTAGGCCTTTCGCAGAGCATTATACGTTTTAGAGGTTACGGTAAATCGTTTAATTAAACAAATATTTCCCTGTGGTTGTGGATAATTGCAACGTCATCGTGTTACTAATTATTTTTAGACGTGTAACCAGACATTAAACTGTATATTTTATGGTGAAAAACATTTAAAATTGCAAATGATAATGGATAACTACTTGCACATTCAGTGGCGTGCTGTTACCATTAATTGTGACTTCTAATAAATTATGTACTGTTTGAGGCTTTCACGGTTACTCGAATTATTCTCCTTAGCATAGAATTTCGACTTAGACCGCGTAGTATTTGTATATGAACACCCAGAATTTTCTGGCTTAATGTGCTTTGGCCAAATCTGCCTAAGTATCCTCGTTCTCAAGATACCAAACAACACGAGCCACCAAAGAGCATGGCCATCGCGCGGGTTTTTGCTCGACTTCACAAGGTGCAAGGCATATACAAATACTAAGCGGGCTAAGCCGAAATTCTCTGCTAAGGAGAATAATTCTAATAAATTCATATCTTTAGGCAGCTTTGTTTGCAAACATTTTTTAGAAACACGTTCTTAAAAAGAAAATGTGATAACGCAATTAAACTATTCGTCTTTTTATCCGCAGTAATAAGAAAATGTGGAGGTACAAAAAATGTCAAAGTTTTCATTTCTTTTCCAATTTTTACAAATCAAAACGTGTTACTTTCAATAATTACAGTCACTTTAATTGTGTAGCCTTATTCTGTAAAAGTTGTCAATCCATTCAGCTGCTAATGCTACTGTTTTGCAAATTAAAATCTTACCTATTTCTACATGATCTGAAAAAATTATATATTTTTTTCGTAATGAAGTGTTGAAATGTTCCTCCCAATTCAAGATGCCGTACAATAAGCAGGTGTCGTTTGTCTTGGAACAGGAAATCGGGTGCCCGAAGGGTTTAAGTAGCCAATAACATCTGCTGTAAAGTGTCCTACATTCGATAAATACAGCTATAACTAGCTGCATGTGCTGAAATGTGCATGACATGTCATAAAACCTAAACGATACTCGACGCTTTTGCTCATTTTAATAGCCTTGGACAAGGTCCCACATAATTTATGAACTGTGGTGGCAACTTTTAGAGTGGATTTACGACGACCTGCATGCAAAGCTGCATGTCAAAAATATGGCATTATTTTGGAATTCCAATTGAATTTGTAACAACCACGCACTTCTTTATCGCTTCTGTTACTATTTTGTTTATCTTTGCCAGAAACGCAGTTGAGGCTTTATTTCGACAGACATGCACGCATGTGATTTGTTCAACGTTTAAAAATAGTGTGGGGCTAATCAATACAACTAGTTTTTGATGAATTTTACAAATAAATGATAAATAAAAGATGCTGCTTTGTTATCATCCTGAATGTATATTAAGTATACTGTAAGTTGTAAGTGCTCTTGCATGTAAGTTTTGGTTTCCAAATAGAAGGGTGTGACAAATGGTTGAGCTGACGTCACGAAAGTACTATTGACGTCATTAAAGTTCTCAAAAAATATCAGTCTAATTGTTAGATGGTGGACGCGATATTATAAAGATATTCCAGGAATGTAATAGTAAATCTGGCTATAGAACACACATAAATCTTAATGTAGCCTAGCCTCTAATAGCTGTTAGAAAAAAAATTAAAAAATCATGCCATAACATAGTTATTCATATTTATCTCTTGTTTTAAAAGAAAATATTAGTCTCCATATTTTCCTATACTCCATTATTAAATGTGTTAGATATCGAAACTAGGGTAGGCAATTAGGCATATTTAATAAGCTGTGTAATTAGCCTATGTATTAGCGTTTATACTGCATATGGACTGCGAAATTTTAATTTACTTATTATAGGCCTAGAATGTCTAGCATCATCTGCAGCGATCTTAGTGCTCCTTGAGATAGTAAATGAAATTGTAAATTTAAAGTAACTTAAACTTTATGACAACCCAGATCTTTTGGAAAAAGAAAAAGTAAAAATTCCGTCACCTGCAACCCTTCAACAACCCATGTTACTCGTTTTGTCCTGTTTTAGTGCCGAGTAGTGCAAGGCATACCGCGATAGGCAGTGATGGATGCGTTCCTACTCCGGAAACAGTTAATCAATTGTTCAGCACTCACTACGCATAGCTTACCCCGTTGTCTGCTGACAAGCTTTGTTCAGTAGCTATCATTACTCTGCCAATCACGGTTTGCCACGGCGATCATCCTACATAAACATACAATCATACGGGATTTGCTGACAAAAAGGTACATTGATGTTTTGCACAGTTTCGTTTGACTTAATATCTAAGTGCAGGCAGAGTTTTGAGAAGTTGTTAGAGGTAACTATGGATGTCACGTTCTTTCTTGTATAAGGCATCTGCCTGCTTTCTTCGACTTCAAATTGCCACCCCATTTTAGATCCTCTTAGATTTTGTTCTCCTTGAATTATATTTGAGTGTACTAGGAGCAAACAATGATATCCTAAAAATCAATACTTAAACTACTAGAAATTTTAAAAAGTACTTACCACATCAAAACCTAGGACATAAAATAAAAATTGTAAGTAAAAGAATAAGATACGATATTTTAGTTTTCGAAGTACCTGAACTGACTGAAAGGTATTCAAAAGATAATTATATGTGTAGTGGAAATCGTTTAAAGTATAAAGTATAAAGAAACAGTAATGTTTTTAAAGAACTTTGATAATCTCAAGGATTTTACGGAGTTGATTGGCATTATCACAACTGTGGTGTTAAGCAATACAATCAACTTGAACGAAATGTTTAAAGAACAGAGTCAAGGAACGGCAATATTAGAGAAAACATACGAGAAGTTATTGTAATATTGGAGTTATACTTTTTTTGTGTTTCGATTAGAAATAGTTATTTCATGTTCCTCTTTTATTTGGTGGTTATCTGGTGTCATATTTTGGGTGCGTTCCTGGTGATTTCCATTGATGTGATTTTCTTCTTCTTTCACTATTAATGTTTCTCTTTTTTAATATAATTTTTAGTCCTGCTGTTGATCTTATTGATTGATTTGTCACTATTGCCTTTGCTCCAAATATATATTACTATGATTATATCTATTATTTATTCATTTAAATAAATGACCTTATATTCTCAAAGTAGGTCGGGTCTCTACATTCTATCAAGAATTGTTTTGATTTGTAGTAATTACAAGAAATAGATGTGCCGTCAGATCAATTATCGTGGTATTATTTTCAATAATTCAAAAGTAAACAGTTGTGCGATGGTGATTTAAGTAATGGGATAGCTACCATACAGGATATTACTTAACTAAAGGAAAAATTAACTCAAATATGGCGATCCAAACCCACAAATGGCAAAACAACTCCGATATTAAACGAAAATTATCTGTGATTACGTAATTAAATCGTTTCCTAGGTAATAACACTTGTTCTAAGTAAATACACGTCACAAACAAAAAATACTCAGAGGACACTTGTGCCGGAAGTGTGTATAAACCGGCGCCAACAAAAAAATCATTAAATTCTATCTTTTAGGGTGAAGGTCTTTGACTTTTTTGTTGCTTTGAAACGGAAATTAGGGTTCAACTCGAGCTCCTAGCAAGTCTTACGATGCCTGGGCCCCTCTTTCTTCGTTGGGGTGTCGATTCAAGCCACTGAACGCCCTGCAGACCGACTCCTGTAGCTTGACCGCTGCGACATCAGAAACTGTTCCTGCTCACGCCATTGCCCACACCTAGGGCTCCCCTGTTTTCCAGAAAGGTTACTGCCACCTTCAGCTCACAATGCTTCAATTACACTGCTCGAAACTCCAAAACAGCCACCGAAATACTAGCTAATACTCGATGCACAGATCCAACACTTTTTGAAACTTGTGCACAGGTGCTACGAAGCAATGCGCTCCACTACAGCCTACCCACAGGATATACAATCAATTATAAAACACACTGAATGGGAGATTTATTCACAAATTAACAATTATTTATTGGGGAAGTCAAATTAACAACACCTTTCAGCTTGGCGTCCATTCCCCAATTGTTTGTGTTCGACCTTACAGTGTTTCACCTTCATCCCAAACCTTCTTTGATTAGATTCTGTTCAGATCAAGGCTAACACTATTTTTAATACAGTTTTACAAATTATTATTTGATATGCTTAAAATGCTATTAATTGTTATTATAATCATAACGGCTCAACATGTGTTCATAGCAATATAGATATACTCTGTTCGTTTATTTTTAACACCATGTGTTTCTTTCTTCATACTATATTGTTTAATGTTTAATAGCTTTTACTTATGGTGCTGCTATTGTTTGCTTTAATACTTCATACTTTCTGTCATTTTCAACTTCGCATAGTTAATTTGTGTACCTTTTTGTTATTTGCCCTCCAATTTTAACCTATGTTATTTGTAATGTTTTCCTGTTGATATTATTTGGTTGTAAGTGATGAAAGTAACATTGTTTGCCCTTTCCTAATCATGCTTAGTAGCATATGCACAATTGAAGTATCCATAATCAACAAAACAACAAAATGCACAAAATGGTTTTTGCTTCGCAGCATGTTTATCTCCCTCTCGTGTGAAGGCCAAAGAAAGAAATCCTCTTATGTAAATCCCAATACACAAAATAGAGAATTAGCTGCCATGGGATTTAATAGTGTAAGATGCGAATACGACCCAATATTTTACTTAAAATTATTCTCGTACTATAAAATATTACAATTCAAGTGAAGATAAAAGCATGGCCCTATTCTGATTGTCACCCGGTATATATATTTGACCGAAAGTGTATTTGGTTTCGAGCAAGCTAGCCATCCAACCCGCATACAAAATATCGTCTTCCTACAACAAAGTTTGAGCTATAGTACTAACAGACAGTGTATTTTTTCACGATTACAATACTTCCTTTGCCTTGTGTATTCTGTGTAACTGTAGAAATATAGATTGGCATATCATTAATCGGTTGTATCCTTTTAAAACTGTACTTAGAAGGTCAGGAACGGTTTCTTCATCGCATTTTATAAAATAATATATGAATCATAATATATCTAAGTAAGCTCTGTTACAAATGTATTCCAGAATAAATTTTTGAAGTCATTTAAACCTGGTTTCTACATATAATGGTTCTTTATTTTACCATTCATGAAAAAAAAATTTTTTTAAATTATTTTCTAAAATGCATAGTGAATTAACCAAAAATACTGAAAATAAAGAGTTAAAGCTAGTTATGTTATGTGATCTGAGGCTTAGATACGTACGCAAGTTAAATTTTAAATAAATTAATTACTTGCTATAATTAGTGTATTAATTGGTAATGAGACTATTATTTCCATGAAATTTTTCTTCTTTCTCTTAATGCAGGCTGAGAACCTGTTACTAACTACAAACTGAGTGCGGTTTTTTATAAGCCTTCTTAATCCGCGCCCAGGGCAGGTGGCTAGTCTAACCCCTTGGATTAGGGAAGAATGCCCTTCTGCAGGGGTCGGACCACTAAAGGTGTTGGTATAGTGACCGGAGAGCGTATGCTGTAACACATGTCCGGGTGTGAGGCCCGAACCCACTACCAGTCGGCTATTCGCTTTCGTATTATAGTTGTTTGGAACAAATTTTCGGTTGTAAGTGAAAAAAAAGCTCAGATTTTAGGAATGTATGGCAGGTAAGGACTACAAAATATAACCACTTGACATTAATGGGGACTTGAACTAAATATTATCAGTTTTTATGTATATTTCCACCAACAATAATATAATTATGTTAAATCATACAAATAGTTCTTTATTAATAAAAAATTCAAAAAGTAACATAAGTAATCATGGCATAGGCAATGTGTATATATATTGAGTCTATTGATGCGAAAAAAGCTAGCGATAAGGTAGACTGGAGAAGTATGTTTGAAGTATAAGAGTTTAAGAAAGCGATGAAGACGGCATTGCAATAGACGGAGAGAAAATAGATACACTAGGATGTGCTGACGATGTAACTGTACTAATAGAATCCAAAGAAGAAGTAACACACGGTGTGGAAAGCATGGACTAGGTAGATATGTCGAGAAAAATAGAACATCAAAATAAATAAATGGAAAACAAAAGTAATGATGCGCGGTAAAACATCACCGAACATGGGAAACATTAAGATAGTTAAGAAGAACAAAATAGTTATTTACCAAACAAGTGGGATAAAAGAATGATTGGCATACGTGTGGGTAAGTTACAAATGAGTGCGTAGCACGAGTTATGTAGGCACACAAGTATATTAATGATGTATTATCATACATGCACAAAATTTTATCTGCAACTGCCCAAAATTGAGAAAAGTGCATTAAGAAAAATCTCAGATCCGTTATTTTTAATAATATTTTAGTAAGCAAATGTCATTATGTCATTTATTTGACACTATTTCAGTTAGGTAATGAAGCCATTACACCACTAGTGGTATAATGGAAGTTCATTACACCATTACCTAACGGAAATAGTGTTAAATGAGTGACGTAGATAAAAGAAATATTAACGCACTTTCATATATAGGAAGTATTATCACAAAGGATAAGAGATAAACGGCAGAGTAAGTAAAGCAAAAGAGAAGTTTACTCGAATGAAATAAAATCGATCTAAAGGCGAAGACACAAGTGATGCAAGCGTAGTTATGAAGCATAGCTTTATATGGTTAGGAATAATAGACTACCAATAAGCCCGATAAAAGAAAATGGGTGTTTCTAGGAGTGTGCTGCTATAAAAGAGTTCTAAGCAATCCGTTGTTTCTTCGAAAAGAAAATATTGATAAAGTATTAAACACAGTAGCAAGAAGAAAAAGGATGTGGAAACAGATAGTCAAACGAAAGAAACAAATCATAGTACGCATCCTGGCACTTGGCAAAACAATAAATGAAGGTAAAGTAGAAGAAAAGATTTCCAACATGGTCTTCAGAAGGAAGTAAAAGCTATGAAGAAATTAAATCTAAAGCTTCTTATCGACAAGTGGAGAGCTGCAACAAACCAGTCCAGAAGTGGAGGTGGAGAAGAAGGAATTCGTATTTATGATTAAGTAATTACATTTAGCAAACCAAGAAACATTGGAAAACAAGTGAAACGGCGCAAGGCCTTAACTCTTCCTCGGCACGCTGTTGGCATGGATCGGTTTATGCTATGCACTCTTTGAAACTCCTGCTCTTTAAAACACATTCAGTTTTTCTAATCTGTTGTACTAGTGCTTTTAATGTGGTATGGCTGTTATCATACTATGTTATACAGATAATCCTGTCGTATGTGACGACTTTGGCTAAAGAGTTTAAATTCCAGTAGCAATTTATCAATATTGTTAGCGGCGAGGTTATGACACAAATTGTAGATTTGTATAAAATTATAAAATATTTAAATATTTGCTGATTTCAGTTTTTTTTTATTTAGTAAGATTTATGGGCACAATTCAACTTGGAACAAAATATATAGCAGATTACATTTCAGACTAGTATTACATTAAAAGTCAGAGGTGTACCATGTTCCTTTACTAAAGATAATGATTTAAATACACATAATTAAACATATCATTACAAATTTTCTGAATGATAACATTTTCGGATATACTTACGTCTGTATGATTATTGCTTCAAAAATAATTCTCTCCCTAAATGCGTCTACACATCTTTCTCATTCTTGCAGCACCGCCAAGTAGGAAAGGATTAGGGAAAAATTAAAGTCCTCTGACTCAGCATAGGCTGAAATTGTCTAGTCAATGAAAATTCATTTTCGTACTACGTGACGTTAATATTTGAGTTGCATTTTTTCACAAAACAATGAGATTTATAGTTATTGCAGAAGCCATTTACCACCTAGGACGATTCGGATAGCAACATATCCCGGATTACCTCTTTAGGACTAATATCACTTTTGTAATTCGCTTAATTGTTTACGTGCAAATGAAGGAACATCGCCATTAGACATGATTAACAGTTCCAGTGCACGTAATTGAAGACGTAATCCTTGGCCTGCGCTCCGAGACTCATGCATTACGGGACCCGGCATCATAGAAAAACAATAACATTTGAAATTCCTGCGGCAAAATTGCGTACACGAGTTGTGGCAGAGAAAAACGTCAACAATAAAAGCCAGTGCTGTTAATTGAGGATTCTACCTGTTGTACACGTTTGAATTGTTTAGGTACTTGAAATTTACGACGACTTCAAGGTAGACATATGCTTAGCTGAATCAATCAGTTGTCAATTGGTCTGGAACCCCCCACACACGAGATTCCAATGGCCAAGACAAGCTTAATTGGGATTTACATTTGGCCGGGCTCATTCCTCAGTCTGCTGAACGAGAACCCACAAGACGGATGGCGATGTTCTAGTCCGCAAAAACTGGAACGTTGATGAGTAGTATGTAGTATGTACAACGCTTTAATTATGTTACTGGGGGATTCGAAAAATGTTAAAGGTGAGGTGTAGGCATCTTGGTTTTCGGATCATAACTAGAGCTGCACGCACGCGAATTCGGTCTCGTGAAATTTGTATGAATGGAGCTAGATTCTAAAATTAGATAAACTCGTTTCATCTACGTTAATTGGCTAACAGCATCTCCAAGCTCTGGTTAATAAATGATGGTTGCCATTAACGGAACCCGTTTTATCTAATGTGCTCTATTTTAGAAAGCTGTTTTCTACCAAAAAAATGAAGAGAGGTCTTCTATCTAATACCTATTCGAAAATATTTGTACAATAATTTGTAGATTGTGTGCGAGTGACATAAGGTTTGTAATAACATAAAAGAACTTAAATGTTTTTCAAAGTTTAGTAGGTACCTTTACGGAGAAACAAAGTGACATTAATAAAATTGAAAAAATAATACAAGGTTGTTCAATTTCTGGGCGCACCATTGAGAATCCAAAAACATTATTGGTCATTTTTAAAAGAAGAATTCATGTCTCTTAAAATACTCTTATTTGCCTTCATAATTTCTTAATTTAAATATATCTTTAAGATGAAACGAGCATGACACCATAGAAAACAGTTTACTTTTATCTTACCACTGATACAGGGTTTGTTCAATTTCTCATAAATAATCGACATTATGTACAAAATATGCTTTTTATATCATAGTAGGTCGTGACTGATTTTTAAATGAAATGTTTAGCTAAAAATTGCTATTACTACGCCTTTTTTTGGAGGATTCCATAGAACATGTTAAAAGTGGATCAATGCGGGTGTCGAAATTCCTTTACGGGAGCTAAAGTTTATGTTAGTCGGTGATTGTATCCATTAAAAAGACCAATTGTATTTGTGACCTGTGCATGTTTTCATATTTAATGCAGTGTAAGTTAATTTAATTCAAAATGACTTCGTTTATAATAAAATGTATTTTCATTGTGCCAACCTCGAATTTGAAACTGATGGTGGCTACTCTGGAATAACTTTAGACTGCTCAACGTATAACATGAAGGCTATTCTAGTTATATGTATTTGATCTCAAGGTGCTTACAATTATTAATCCAAATTAGGGTCTAGCTTTCCAAATCTTGTATTGAGTCAAATAACAATTTTGAAAGCACTACTAGCTGGTTGCATAGCTGCATGCCTCCAAGGACTGCGCAAATAGTCTCGAGAATTAAGCAACGTTCGCAGCCGTCGAACTTGCACGGGTGTCCCACCTGTAGTGGTAGTAAAATCGCAGCCAGCCGTGCCTAGGTAAGCATGTTAAGCCATCGGTCCCGGTTGTCATTTCGGTGACCATTGTTAGGTTACGTCATAGGCGCTCGCGCAACCTGAAAACTCTGACACTAGGCTTCCTACCACAATCTATGCAATACACACACACTACAAAATTTAAACTGGTGGGAATTGCAGATAATATTTGTTTTTAAAGTAATTAATAACGCCCTACTATGAAAAAATATCGGTCATATGTGAAAAGACAAAGATAAGCTCTTTTCAACAACATCATGGTAATTAGTGATCAGCATTTGAAATAAGAAAGTTACCAGTAAAGTATGTCAAAAATTAGAAGATCAAATGAAAATCTAAACGAGACTTGATATTTCATCAAAAGTGTCGCAATAATCTGAAAATAGGTTTCTTCTGCAACGGAAATATGAAAATCGCCAAAGTTTGATTTTTTACATAATTCGTAAAGTAAGACGGCCAGGTCTAATTTTTTAAATATTATTTACTCTTAGAATGTTTAATTTCGTCCTAATTTAATGGTCCCTTACCGTTTTTGAAATCCCAGTGGTGAACCTCGAAATCGAATATAATAATAATAATAATAATAATAATAATAATGGTCGTTTATTGAAGGAGATCTGCACATATCTCTACATATAAATACATTAAAATATTATAACAAAGTACATAAAAAATATAACAAAATAACAATATTTTTTGCAAGTATGTCACAGTCACCTTCAAAAGGGCGAAGTTCAGATTTATGAAAAATCTAATTTTCATAATCTGCTCTTACACTTAACCCTATCGCTTCGTTTACTAGAGATACGTCTTGAAAGAGATATGAAAAAATAACATTAACATTTTATTTTTAGATAATTTAAAATATAAAAAAGTTAATTTAGTGACGTGCAAATACGAATGAGAATATTTATGTAATGCGTATTAAGAAAAAAAATTATAAATTGAACTATGATGAGAAGAGATAATAAAAAACAAATAACATTATTTTTGATTTTTATAAATAAAACTAGTAAGCTGGTTTCTGAATGTGGAAACTTTAAGCGATTTTAGATATTCCGGCAAGGTGTTGTAAACATTACTGATGGTATATGAAAAAGATTTTTCAAACAAATGGGATTTGTGGATTGGAGGTGTGATAATGCTTTTTTTTTCTTACATTCACTCTGTGAACATGGTATCTAAATTTTACTTTCTTAAACAGGTAAGTTGGTTGCTTAGTAACTATAACTTTATGATACAGAACTGAGGAATGCAACATTCTTCTATTATACATATTAAGCCATTTAGCTTCAGTTAATGTATGAGAGATGCGATGAAACTTTTTGATACCATATACAAGCCGAAGACAAGAGTTCTGCATTCGTTGAACTCTCTTCACATCATAGCTATCGATGCACGGTCCGTACACATCACAATGATTAAAATGGGACAATACAAGGGATTCACATAACAATATCTTTAATTTTCTAGTTAAACAAAATCTTTGATTAAATATCAACTTCAAATTAATATAAGCTTTACATAATAAATGACTAATATGTTGAGAAAATTTTAAATCCCTGTATTAAAACAAAATATTATAGAAAGTTGTACGTCGCACTTTTTTCACACTGACAATAAATGCGAAAAAGTAAATTACTTTGTTAATAAAACTTAAAATTATGTTATCAACACAATGGATATGCCTTTTCTGTAATAAAAGAAAGTTTTTCATAGCAGATAATATTGGTGATCCTAACCTGCCGGGTCTTAGACCAAACTCCTTGAAATGTAACGCTTCAAACTTAATTTTTTATTTACTTAAGCAAAAAATAGCAGTCTATTTTTTAAGGTTCGTCTATTCCATCATATCACAGTATAACAATGTAATAAGCTTACGTGGTGGTTTATCTTGTATCAATATGTTAAATATTTTGACAAATTGCAATTTCACTTGAATTAAAACGTAAAAGTGAACTACCGCAAATATTGACTGTTTTCTATTTTTTAAAATAAAAAATTGCTTGCAATTAGAAAGCAAAAGAACAAACAATGTAAACAATCAAGTTTCAAAAAGTTAGTGTTGTTGATACATTAAGTATTTATATGGTCATCGTCACTAACGCTTGTTGGATTTAATGTTTAAACAGCAGCGATTTTAAAATAATTATAATTTTTTTCTTACAATTGTAGCCACAGGAAAATTTTCAGTTTTCAAAATTTTTCTCAAAATGTATAAAAATGTATAAAATAAATATATAACGTTTTCATCCGTAGATCTTCTTTTATTGTCGTGGCTGGTTTTATTATAGCCGCAAGAACCGGTCAAACAGTCTCGAGAGTTTCGCGGTGGTCGGCACTAGAATAAGTGTCCGAACTATAGTGGTAGTAAAATCGCAGCCAGCCGTGCTTCGGAGAGCACGTTAAGCCGTCGGTCCCGGTTGCCATTTCGGTGACAGTTGTTAGGTTACGTCACAGGTGCCCGCGCAAGGGGACACCAGGATTTCTACTACAAGCCATGCGATTCATTTTTTTATTGTCGTTGCGCAAAGTATTTTCTTTAAAGCCAAAAATAGCAATAATCTAAAACCAGGTTGATAGTACATCTATTTATAGAATAACATAGCTCTAACACTAAGATAAAATAGTTTCTTGAAGTTTCCACTACTCATGCTATTCTATTACACACGTTCAATAAGATTTTCAGTCTAAATAAGGAGGAGGGTGGGAGTGCATAGAAAAATATTTTATTGCGGTATTGCTTTTTTCTAATATTTTAAAAAATGTATAAACTTATAAATCGGCAACGTTTTTGAGAAAAGTAGATATTTTAGTAATATTTTAACTACATTTTCAAAATAAAGAGAGCAAATCCTCGTAGTTAGCAGTTCGTAAAAACAAAAGACTTTTAAAACTATAATGCTTTACAGACACAAACACGTTGAAATGTGCCTACACGTCCTGTAAAACAACTCTTTCAGGACTTGTTACATAAACTACTATACCGCTACAATCGTAAATTGGCTTATTGCATAGTGAAAAGACTAGCTGATAAAATGAGCTAACAAAAGCCTTAGAACAGGTATTTATAGACATTTTTTACATTTGCTTCAACAATATGTACATAATGTTTAAAAAAACATGGTGTCAAACTTAAAAAAATAATAGAGGACGTAAACCATAAAATTTTGCTTATAAACTGTTTCTCTTAAATGCTTCTTCACATTCTACTACATATAGTGGTTGTATTAAAATTTTTTAATGAACAAGAATTTAATTATACAAAAATGTGCCATAGAAGGTCTTATTTATTTAAAAGCGTTTTTACTTTTACAATTGCTTCATGAAACTCCTAGTTTTTGTGTACAAAAATAAAATGCATGAGGAGGCATGGCACAAGTATTACAATATATTGCTATGATATGGTTGTGCTCTTGGTTTATTTAATTTAATTAATTAATTGTTGATTATAGCCTCCATGCAACATTTTGTTTGTACTATAAAATTTTGGGAAGATTAAAAGTGAGTTGTATTTACCTGACTTGTCAAAATGTGTAATTTTTCAAATTATTTAAATACGGATCTGTTTCCCGTCTTAGCTCTAATGCGCATAAGCAAATATTCGAAATTAGGTCAAATGCTACACCAAAATGGATCCCGCTGGCAAGTTAGCGGTCAGTGACTTAAAAACAAAGTTAAATTTATCAAAGTTTCTACCGGTAATTATTTGAATACGGGTGTTTTAGCGACATTAATTGTCATTTGTTTTTCCAGCACTTGATTGTCGATCCCGTCGAAGAGACGCGGGCAAATTTTTAATTGCTTTTCGTGGCGTCGCTTGGGTTCAAACTTCGCCTAACCCCAAATTATGGACTGGGCCTATATTGCGACCTGCACATGCTTTACCGCCACGGAAAATGCTTGGATTGTCTTAAGTATTGACTCTTCTTACATTTCTTACATACACATACGTTTCACGTGCCTAACATAGCTAGTTTTAGACAAAAACGGTACCTGTTCTCTACCGAACTTGAATCGGGAACTTGTGGGAGACGCTGATGCAATTCTTGGGCTGCTATGGGGCTCATCCTGATGAAACTCCTAGGACACGTTCTTACATGGCTGCTCTATAACCTGGTAGCTTCCCCTCTGGGCTGTGTTGACTCGCTTGGATCCACGCAGAGATCGGAACTTGGGCTGCATCTGCTGCTAGGTTATCGTAACGGAGCTTCGAAGAACTTTTTACTTTTTTTGTGGCGGAAATCTCTGCAAATACTACCACACCACCTTGGACATGCACTCAGTAAAACTGTATACTTTTTATGCTGATAACTGTATATTTATTATACGAAAAATTCGTTTTAAGTGGAGTACATTTCAACACAACAATTCTTACAATTTATTCTTTTGTTCTCCTTGAAAATCCGGCATAAACAATTGCAAGTGGAATATTAATAAAAAACGGATGTTGACCAAGTTCAAATTGATTACTTTTAACACTAAATTTTCTTATAACTAAAACTATTTACAAAATTCTTATCCTTAATATCATTGTTTACATTTATAACTAATTAACAGTGTCTTAGCGCCACTACACGTTTGTATTAATTGCTTTTAATGGTTCACACGCGTCACTGCACTAATTATTTAATATTTTTGGCTCATCTGTTGTCTGCTTTTCTTCGCTTTTTACACTGACTTGTTGATTCTTACAATTTCCGTTATATGCCTTAATGCCTGCCTTCTTAGCTGCTCGTTGAAATGTTTATTGGAAAATTTTTGTAGGTATGGATTACTTCGTTTTAGGATTTGTGTCGTTACGATTTTCTTACCGAATCTGCATTCGAGCATTAATTCATATCCGGAAATTATTTTTCTTGCATTCCAACAACGTCCTAATTTGCACTCGCGTCCCGCTCGGGCAAATTAATACGACGTTGTTGGAAGGCACTCAAAAAACTTTCCGGAAAGAATTAATGCTCTTATGAGATTATATGTGATAATAATTGGTCTCGTGATTGGCTTCCACGAATTATATTCTCAATTTAGTTTTTTCCAGTTGTCAGTGAAACAACAAAACCCTAATTTTAATACCCCTATTTCGGTGGTTCGCACTCAGCGGGTAGAGATTTAAAAGAAAAAGTTTATATCCACAATGTTTATCTTCGAAGGCCCTCTATAACCTATTATATTAAGGCATTCGAACGAGAAAAAAAATCTGGTGTGATACACGCACACAACTTCCTTTTACAGTGATCTTATAATTAGCCAAAAATTTAATTTTTAATTTTTAAACATTTATCAAAAAATTTCAAAAACTAAAAATTTACAAAAACGGTACAAAATAGAGCGTTAGTTGAAGAGACAAATTTTCTCTAGAATTTTAAGTTGAATTCAAAAATGTAATAATATACCTGGTGTTCTATTTAAAGTAGGAGTTCATAAAAAAAGGAAAAACAAAATAAACCCATTTTCGAGGTATTCAACTGGAAAATCACCTCTCTCACATCAATACACATAGAAAATATAAAGTTTGAAAAAAAGTCGTTAAGAGTCGTTTTTAAAAACATCGAAAAAAGAGTAAACATCATACTTCTGGTTATGCAATTTTCTTAAAAACTTTGCTGCCGCATCTAGACAGTACACAAAACTTATATATGAAGCTTCAGCGTTATACCTCTTTTCGTTTTTGAGATACGCTGTTCAGACACACACAGACAGACAGACCAATGAACAAAAGCGTACCTTAGAAGGCTCACATCATTTCGACTACCTCAATATTCGGCTGCGATATGGGTATGATAAAAGTGGGATTTTTATTTACTTCACTTTAGCATAAAGGTTTTAAGTTCACTAAGAAAGAAGTATTGGGCGCCAACAACTTTATTAAATTGTTATTTTTTTCTTTATAACATTTATTGTATACATTCAATTATATAACCCATGGGTCATGTTAATGGTTAATTATGAGTTAAATATAATAACGGTTTATCTACTATGGCAGTTTCTATATGATACTTTATATGAAAATATCGAATTAGAGTTCATATCAGTTTAATTTACATTGATTAATCAATCATGAGTTTTATAGAAATGTTTTCTTTATTTTCAGGAAATTCGGCATCTTAAGGTAAGATTTAATGGGGTCTTTATACCCTCTTAACCTATTTCTACCTTTAATGAAGGTTGTTAAATGATTTATCCGCTAACTCAATTCACGTTTCTAAAGTATAAGAAATGCCCATTATTTGACAGATACCCTCGGTATAACATGAAACCCCTTTTTGACATTTACAAATATAACCTGGTTTTTAGCCTTGTTACTGAAAAGGTAATTAAATCTTCTTTTTACATTATTATGAAGTTATTGACGGTAGATTGAATTCCATATGCACATTTTAAACTTGTAACTTGACATATTTTGGATTATGAATGAACTGAATAGTTTATATAATTTTCCTGAGGTTTAGGACTAACCTAACTAAAAAGGAAGTGATCTTATGCTGCCAGGAACTGTTGCCTTGCCCATCGAGTTGAACTTTACTTAACACGAAACAAACTAATGAAGCGGTTTTTTGGGTGAGGAGCTCTTAAATCAGAATTAATGATGGTCTAACATTGTTTTACATTTCTGTTAGGCCCTCAAAAAGATTCTATCGAGACTCCGGGTGACTCTATCCCACTGAATCATTACTTCCCGTGCTCAAAGACAGCAAAGAATAACAGGGGAATCAAAAAACGGAAAAGCTAAACCAAAGACATTTTCGAATATGATATGTACGGATCGCCCAATGTATCTACCTACCAGTTAATTCGTAACTGCTTTTCTATTAGGAAGCTGCCCAATGAATTAATTCTATTTGCCAGAAAAATTATTACTTCTTAATATAATGTAGAATTAGATTAATTACAACCTTAAAGATGAAAATTAGCTCCTAATTTACTTGCTGCTGGACGCTATGAAGTTCCAATCTGTTTTTTATTTAAAACAGGAAGTGGTTTTCTCTTTTATTTTTAATTTGAAAATTAGCCTTCTATTTGAAATCAAAAAGAGCTAGATGAAGATTATGCAACCTGTATTTCTCCCAAGTACTTTAAGTTGTCTAACTTTCAGGTTTTGTGATCATTCAGATTTTACTAGCTCGACTTTTGAATGCTACAGTAATACATTCAAGTTTAATTGTTAATAGATATCAGGATGTATTACTATTGCTAGGTAGTATTATAAAACAATATTTCAATAAAACAATTAAACAATTTCTAAATTTATCTTTCTCTAGAACTATTAGAGTTGTATAGTTGCGATCGTATATTGGATCAGAGCTTGTAATTTTACCGGATAGCGTGCCTTTCCTCTGTTAAACTATATTTTGTAATGTACATTTTGTCAATATTGTTCAAGATTTGAAAACTGATAAAATGTATATACAGGGTGTTTATTACGTCGACCGTGTGACTTCTGGTTGTTTTTAAAAATAAGAGAGTAACAAAAGACTTAAAATTAACTAACGCCTGTTTCTAAAGTGATAGTTGTTTAACACTTGTGTCATCTTATAACATTAACAATTTTAAAGCTCTTGTTATCTGTTTGCTTTTAAGACAAACTGATTTACTACCCATTTAGCGAATCTCAAAACTGTTTACTATGTTTTATAAGAAAACTGCAGATGTGATACGAAAACCGTCGATGGGTTTTAGATTTATTTTTATGTTACAATTTATCTTCAAAAGTCCGATGGTCGACTTAAGAAACACTTTGTATATCGTGTTACCTACACTAAGCCCCTAGTGCATGACTTTTTGTAATTATTTAATTGTATATTAAGGATTTTGTTTCAGCGCCACAACAACAACAACAAACAAAATCCTTAATATACAATTAAATAATTACAAAAAGTCATGCACTAGGGGCTTAGTGTAGGTAACACGATATACAAAGTGTTTATGGCGCTGAAACCCTAACACTCACTAAGAAGACGGCAAATAAGATAAGAGTTGCACAACGTGCAATGGAAAGATCAATGTTGGGGTTATCATTGACAGACAAAGTGCCAAACGTAGAAATACGCCGAAGAACTAAACTAACAGATGCCGTAGAAAGATTAACAACTCTTAAGTGGAACTGGGCGGGACACATTGCTAGGATCAACGATAACCGATGGACCAAGAAGATAGTGGAATGGAGGCCGCGACAAGATGCATTTCGAAATAGGGGTCGTCCACCAACTAGGTGGCATGATGATCTGAAACGTATCCACACCAACTGGATGCAAGTTGCCCAGGACAGGAAGCTATGGAAACAATCAAGGGAGGCCTATGTCCAGCAGTGGACTCTAGAGGCTGGTTGATGATGATGAAGGATTTTGTTAATACAACTAAAAGTCATTTTAAATGACTGAAGGCGGTGATAGTTTTCTGCCCAAGTATGATGCAATGTTTTGGAGATACATAGGCATAGTGTAGGTTTTAAGTCATAACTGTTACCTTTTACAGAATAGTTAGAAATCTTGTTTTGGGTACCTATGTCGGCATTTCATAAAACTGAATGCACCATACAGTAGGAAATGAAATAAGTAGTTTTAGAGAGTATTTTGATAGCGTGTGCCGCACGTCCGCTTCTGTGGACATTGTCAAAATACAATACTAATATTGAGAGTTGCAAAACGTACCATATTTCTTAGAGCAAACCTTTTCATGGAAATTGTTCGAACCATATTCCCAGGAAAATTGTATGGCCGCGCAGAAGTCCATATTTAACACCCATTGATTTCTTCCTATGGCGTTATCTCAAAACAAAGGTTTGCAGTGAAATTCTAAGGAATTTGAATCAATTAAAACATAGAATTTATGATGAAATCAAGAGAATTACACTTTTGATTTGAGATAAGCTCATAGAAACAAATTCATGGTGTTAAATCTAGAGAAATTTGGACAGCAGACAATTAATATCTTCCCGCCTAAAGATTAAGAGATTACTGTTCCTGGTCAACTGGTCTATGGAAAGGTTTCCTCTAACACATATTACATGTTCACCGGGGATCCGAACCATTGCAACTAAATTTTCAAGTGTGGCCTTTAAACACAAGGTGCGTTGGCGTTTCTACTCCCAGCACTTTTCACCAAATTCAACTAATAAACGAGGAAAACACTTTGAGACACCTTGTATAATATTTGCAATTTCAGAATTTACTTCGAATACTTAAATTTCCTCACTGCAGTTAATTTATCAAGCGTTTCTTTTTTCAAATTGCTATAAACGAAATCAGATGGATTTTTCTTAATAATCAAGCAGTTAAATTAATTTCCCTGCAACTAGTGCACCATGCTTTCATTACAAAGACAATGTTTCTTTTTGCTTCCCATTGTTTTGTGTATGGAACAGCATTATGAACTGAATAAGTAATTTACCTCAGAATTAGTCCATTGATTGGTGAATGACAATAGGTCAGTTAGTAAGATTAAATACCAAAGCTTCGTTAGGTATCTTGTTTAGAAAAATTGTTACACATTTTAGTTCTTTATAACGACGTTTTAATTCTATGAATACGGCTCTTACAGACAATGTGACCAAAGTTCCACTAGAATTGATTAGGAATAGTTCATTTACTAATTAAAAGTTTGCTATACATATATCGATTAGTTGTTGTATTCAAACTGAATTTGGAGGAGGTTTTAAGTGTCCATATTAAACTAAATTACTTTGAAGCAAGCCACAGGCGGTGATTAGTCCATAAATAAACAGGCACGCTCCATTAGCTACCAGTTTTTAGTAAATAGGATGGTGATCAATATTATAGCAAGAAATTAAAAATGTGAAACTAGTATTTATCGGGTTTGTACTGGTATGTTAATATAAAATAATTACATTTGAATTATAGCCACGATTATTAAATGAAACTATTCGACAAAATTATAAATAATGTATTATAATATTATTCATATCATTTTATAAGTATGTCAATCAGAGAGACATTTTTCAGTTTCTACATTAAGCGTTATTTAAGAAACTTGGTTAAAGATGTAGCCTTTTCTTCAAAATGTCGTATTATTTATATAAAAAAATAAAGCAACGCGCATCATTTAGTGAGTTTTACATTTTTATTTATTTCCTTACATGAAAGGCATTAAATAAGTCGCAAATAAATTTAATATAATTTACATTAGTACAAACCACAGAGTTCGAGCAACTTAAAATTCTGCTAACAACAGCGTTCCCATTTAGTATAGACTAAAATGTCGTATTGAATTCAAATTCGAAATGTCCAAAAGCTGCGTTGTCCAGAAAGAAAGAATTCCTGCATCCATCACATACGGCCGTACATATATTAACAATAGTAACGGTGCGTTCCCATGCATTGTTTATTCCACTCACATGATTTTCGAGTCCGGGACGTTCGTATTGGAAGGCCCAATTGTCGTTATAAAAGTGCTTAAAAAAGTAGTCCGTGATCAGCGTTGGCTGTCCATAAACATCATCCACGTATCTGCGATCAGACATCGCTGTTGCCGTTATATTCCGACAAAAAAGAACGCCCCGTAGCAGTAAAAAGATGACATTTTCTGCTGCTCTTTGCGAGCGAATATTTTTAAAATCGAATTTGTTGCATATAGTGGAAGGTGTTCAAAAAATATGCATATTATATTTATTTATTTAACTGTAAAAATAAAAACTACTATTAAATAAGCTTTTGCAGCAAGCAAAACTAATTGTTTTGTTCTTAATGTAGAATTTAAGAAACAATTTTAAATTACACTTTCCAATGCTGTTTTTGAGTATGATGGTCCTAAACATTATTCGGAGATTCGCATGATGTAAATTATGATGCTCTGACATATAATATTTCTAACCAGAATATTATATGAAACAGCGAATGCAATACTGCGAGAGACATTTTGTGGGTTGATTCTTTTCTGGAAAATAATTTAGGATTAGTAGTCGAAAGATATATTTGTAGAGTCACTTTCCAGAAGCAATATAAAATTTTATCGATTCTCGACAAACACGGCGTCATCAATAAGATTGAAATCTGAATTTGTAGTATAACCAATTATATCGTCGATAGAAGTTTCGATTATTTTAAAAAAGAGTTTTTTGTATTTCAATGTAGTGTACTCAGATTTATATGAAAATCAGTTATAAAGAACTGCACCTTGAGATTTTTGTGTTATTTATATTTTTATGATATTTATGCACACGGCATTAGGTGTACATTTTTTAACAATTACTGATAAAATATCTGAAATCTGCAGTTTAGTCTTTAAATTTAATGTGTTACGTTGGAATAAAGAATAGGTCAAATCATTTTAATGAGCTACAATTTATTATTTTAGTCCTATTTTCACATAGATACTAGCGTTAACTTTTTTATAGACCGCAGTATAATATATGCTAAAAGTGGATTGTTTATTACAGTTAAGTAATCCGAAAAAAGTGGCTTGATTTGAGTTACCTGAAAATACTGCATCTCTGAAACATTTTTATTTCTAAAAAGCGCATTTTAAAAACTAAAGAATGTTTAAAGTAGGTACCTTTTAATGTATTCATATCGGGAATGAAATGTCTATGTAGAAAATCTTTAAATTTTCACTAATTCACTCAGTTACATACCTTTTTTAAGTTTGCAAACAAACTACAAAACTTAATACGAGGGCCGTTCTCTAATTTTATTACTTATGTTAAGTGAGTGTCAAATTCT
>CALNHX010011662.1:0-30450 GCA_940337035.1 Agriotes lineatus
AATCCTTATTCGTATCAAAGGTGTTTACTTACAGTAGTTAGCCGTGATAATGTATCATAACATGTAAATTGTATGGTACAGTGCTTAGGTATAGGTTCATCGCAAATAGTATATGTTCAGACAGTGCGTATAATAGATTTGCACAGTTTTACAATGGGTATTTTATCATAATTTTCTTCTACATCTATTTGTGCTCAACTTGTTCATTCTTTTGCATTATTTTTTCTCATAACAATTTAAGATATGATCTACGGTGGGTATTCCCGCCCAATAGCCCGTTTGATCTCCTGGTGTTCTTCATTATACTAGACCAGCTAATTTTTGTCCTTTCAAGGCTTTAGCATTTTGGTTTTACATTGTGTTATCTGTTTTCTGCGCTTACTGGTTTTTAAATTTGTATCCTTCTCCGCCATCAATTCAGTCATATATTCTACACTGTCCTTATTTGCTACTCTAAAACTTTAAATGTTTATAGGGATGATTAAATTCCAGTCGGTACTTCATTTAACCCTAAATCTAGGATTTTCAGCTAACTATTCTGCTTTCGTGTGATCTTGTCTGACTTTAACATGTTTTTTTCAAACTCCTCTTTATATTTTGAATGTCAAAATGATATATCTCAACAACCGGCAGACAGAAATGTGCTTTATATGACTTTGGATGAACTTGAAAGCCGTTTTAATTGATACATCATTTAATCCCACTTGTCATTTTAATCATTTTAAGTTACGGAGGGCGCCAGCGTGGCTCTGATGGTTAGAGCATCGGACTGCGGCGCGGAAGTCTGGAGTTCAAATCCCAGATCGATGCCTGGCGGGCGGCCTACCCAGTCGCTTTAAATAATTGGGAACCTGCGTTCGAAAGAACAAGGGGTAATAATGCGGTTGTCTAATGCGTGGTGCTCACCACATCACCACGTGTCATGAATTTGACACGCGACAACCGGGTGTGAGAGTGAGGATACGGAAGCTCTAACCTTCCGCCTTGCAGGCCAAGCTCCTTCATGGGGTGTTAGTGCCTCACCATTATTAAGTTACGGAGGGGAAAGTGTCGCTGTTTCGGTAATTTCTGAAGAAAAGTACTTAAAGGAATTCGGAGTGGACCCTTTTTGTGGCAACACTCTATATATATATTCGTAAACTCGTACTTTCAATCGTCATTAAACGCTTTTGAGGCTAAATTATTTTTTATATTTACCGCCCTGTATTACAAAAGAAAATATTTGTAACCGTATCTTTACATCTATTTATAAAAAGAGAGGAAATCTCTTTCGATGTTCTATACTTAGTAACCATCCTGTATTTGAAAATTGGTCAGAAATAAAAAAATATATAACAGGGTGCTATTTTTGAGTTGATGTATCGCGTTTTACTTTAAGGACAAATAATTTAATTATTTAGTAGCAAAATGAGAAATAAAGACACTTTACACTTAAATTACTTAGAAATAATTAATTAATCAATTAATGCCCTGTAACTGAATTCCTACTTGAAGAATAGAAAGTGTGAAAAGGCACTGGTAATACAGCTTAATAAATAATCGACCCCTAACTCTCTTCAGAATCCCTCTTAAAAGAGGAACAAATTTAATGAAGTAATGGAAGGTTTCCGATAACCGAGCTATATTCTAATCTATTACACTTCATTAGATCCGAACGCAGAAGCTGTCGGCGAATCTGTACAGAATTTCAATTAATTCTCTCGATAAAATTGATTTAGAACGCTGTGTACTCCCAGAATGACAATATTATGTAGACATTTAATTTCCTATTAATACATTTTCTTTAGATTAAAATTATTGAGTTAGGATTCTATCAAGTTGTCAATTTAATATTCTTTATAGCTTCTAGAGAGAACCGGCTTGGTGTTTTACATTAGACTTATTACTAGCTCCTAGCTCTTTAAGCTACCACACAATTGGAAAATAATTATTGCATTTTTAAAAGTGAATCTTATTGTTATTGTTTCGTCCCATTAGTAATATTTGTAGTTTTTAAGTTTGCACTAGTTTTAAGTTGGTACCATGTAGCGGAAGGGTGGCAACCTGCTGTCCGCCATCCTGAAAAATAGTATTCTTGTCCTGGCGTTAGCGGTGGTTACACGTATCAAAAATAAAGTAAGTTTAACATTTTTTTATCGTTTATTTGTGTGGTGCCAGGCGAGAGGCAACAGCTATCAGCTCGTGGTAGTCTAAATCAATCAAGGTCCTTCGAGAACGAAAACCAACGAAGAAGTTAGAAGAACAGACCAACGCGCGAGGCTCTGGGGTGCAGTTAAGCTGCAATCATCATCGCGGCCCTGTAATTAGAGCCGTAAATCATCGTGGTGGCCCTGCATTTCGGATGCCCCAACATTTTGGTCCATGCGAGCCTGGATACGAACCGGAAGCCGCCATACAGCCATTGAACGGAGGAAAGTAAGTCTGTTCCTTTTTTCCATATTTATCCTACCAATTGAAACCAATCATACTCGATTTGCACGTGGATTCAAATTTTAACGTATATTTATTGTAGAATAGTATAGTATTTTGTATCTATCGTAAAAACGAACATAGTAGAATTTTTATCGCACGTGTTGCATTAAAATTTAGGCAAGTTAACGATTAATTTATACACGATGACCGAATTATCGCATTTAAACAAAATTAGGGGGCAAATAAAGGCCCAGCTTACACGTTTTAAAACATTTATAGAAAGTTCTAATGCAATTGACAACGTTGAACAAGTAGAGGTTCGATTAGAGAAAATTCAACAACTTTGGGATGAATTTAACGATGTTCAAACAAAAATTGATTTATTAGACGACGAAAGCGGTGACGCGGAACGTGAATCATTTGAAAGTGCATATTTTTCTGCTGTTGCTAAGGCAAAAACCGTAACCAAGCGAAGGGAAAGTTTAAGTACACCGGCCGGGCAAGGGTCATTAGTGACTAACACTTCAACAAATTCCAGTAAGAATGTTAATTTGCCTGCTTTAACCCTTCCAACGTTTCATGGCGGATTTAACGAGTGGACCGCGTTTTCTGATTCGTTCAAAGCGTTAATTCATAATAATTCGGATTTATCGGACATTCAAAAATACCACTACCTTCATTCGTGCTTAAAGAACACAGCTGCTGAAGTAGTACAATCGCTGGAGGTATCGTCAAGTAATTATGAAATAGCTTGGCAATTACTGCAAAAACGCTTTGAAAATAAACGTTTAATAATTTACAATCACGTTAAATCGTTGGTGGAATTGCCACCAGTTTCCGTGACTCGAGCTCGTCCATTCGTTATTTAGTTGATAATATGCTTAAGCATTTAAGAACGTTAAAAAACTTAAACGAGCCTGTAGATTCGTGGGATACAATAGTTATTTATCTTATGTCAACCAAATTAGACAGCGCAACCAGACAAGAGTGGGAATTAAAATTAGATACCGATGAACTCCCCACTTTACTGCAATTTGAAACATTTTTAACGAAACGATCGCAGGCACTAGAATCTGTAGCGTCAAACAAATTAACGAAGATTCATTTCAAACCATCCACTGCTATATCAAACAATATTTCGAAAAATAATTTTTACCGACCAAAGGAACACCGTGTATCCTATTTAACGACTAGCAACAAACCATTTTGCCAGCTTTGCAATAAACAGTCGCATTATATATACAATTGTTTCATTTTTAAAAGGTTGCCGACTCAAGTTAAATTAAACGAAGTCAAAAAACATAAATTATGTATTAATTGTTTACGATCAACACATTTTATTAAAGACTGCTTAGCGAGCGGTTGTAAACATTGCAATGGCAAACACAATACCCTTTTACATTTAGGCAACACAAGTTCTTTTGAGGAAGCGGAATCCAGTGGAACTGGACAAATATCGGTGGAAAATAATCAAAACGTACAGCAAACACATATGCAAAATAATCCAGTTCAACCGACTGAACAAAGACAAGCCGCAGAAAATCCATTAGTTTCATTCTACTCATTTAGAAATCGACCAACGCAAGTTCTTTTATCGACCGCGATCGTACATGTTTTTGATAAACAGGGACAACAACACAAATGTCGAATTCTTCTCGACTCCGGGTCCCAATCCAATTTTATGAGCAAGGAATTCAGCGATAGGTTACAGTTAGATCGCTTTAAAATAAATCTACCTGTGGGGGGAATTAATAGTACCATTACAAACATTGCATTCAGAACAAACGCTACAATCAAATCAATGTTTAATGAATTTCAGGTAAAATTGTCATTCTTAATTTTGCCACAAATAACCGAAAGTTTGCCTTTGGAGCCTATTGACCTTAGTCAAATTAAAATTCCTGATAACATTACGTTGGCAGATGATACCTTTTACCTACCAGGAAAAATTGACATTCTGTTAGGAGCAAACATATTTTGGGACTTGTTGCACACCGAACGAATTAAATTAGGTAATCAAGGGGCAATATTACAGAAAACAAAGCTAGGATGGATTATTTCCGGAACGGTAGCACAACCCTCTATTACTAAAACGATGTGTCATTTCGCTTATAATGAAATATCCGAGCAATTAGAAAGATTTTGGACGCTGGAAGATTGCAATAATAAAATACCGTGTAAATTAGAAGACCAGGAATGTGAAAATCATTTTATTCGAACGCATAAGCGCGATTTCAATAACAGATTTATAGTTAGTTTGCCGCTCAAGGGGGATGTAGCAACATTAGGACATTCCAGGGAAGTAGCCCTTAAGCAATTGTATTCAATAGAAAGGAAATTTCAACGGCAGCCCGAATTAAAATCTCAGTATCAACAATTCATGGAAGAGTATGAAGGTTTAGGGCATATGGCTAAAGTAAAAAATATCGCAAACGATCATGTCACGTATTATTTGCCTCATCATGCGGTAGTAAAACAATCCAGCACCACCACAAAACTAAGGGTTGTCTTTAATGGTTCCTCGAATACGTCTTCAGGGGTTGCACTAAATGATTTATTAATGATAGGTCCCACAATTCAGCAAGACATTTTTTCGATTTTGCTTAGGTTTAGGAAACATACTTACGTTATTACCGCGGATATAGAGAAAATGTATCGCCAGATATGGATTAACGAATCGCAACGTGATTTACAGCGAATAGTTTGGCGAGATTCGCCTGATCAACCCGTCAAAACATTTAATTTAAATACGGTAACGTATGGCACCACAACGGCACCGTTTTTAGCAATCCGTTGTTTGTTTCAATTAGCAAATGAAAACGAATTTAAATTTCCAGCAACTAGTAACGTCATACGACAAGACTTTTATGTCGATGACCTTTTATCAGGAGCAAATACTTTAGATGAGTTAATGACACGTAAACACGAGCTCACAGAAATCTTAGGTGCAGCAGGATTTAAACTTAGGAAGTGGATGGCGAATGATCCTTCCCTATTACAATCTAACTGCAATGTAGACCCGACTGTCATCGGCGACAGTGTAAAAACATTAGGCTTGCTATGGTGTCCTAACAAGGACGAATTCCAATTTAAAGCTAATTTAGAATTAAATAGTCAAGGGGCTACCAAACGAACCATTCTTTCAACTATCTCTCAAATATTTGATCCTTTGGGATTAGCGGGTCCTGTTATAATTAGGGCAAAGGTAATTCTGCAACAGTTATGGAAAACAAAAACGGGATGGGATGAAGTATTACCGGCGGAATTACGCATAGAATGGGAAAATTACAAAACCCAGTTGGCCTATTTAAGCGATATTACGGTACCAAGACACGCTTTAGTTATAAATAACATTAAGGTAGAACTACACGCATTTTGTGATGCGTCTCAAACTGCATATGGCGCATGTGTGTATAGTCGATCAATCGATAAAGAAAAGAATGTGTTAGTAACATTACTATGCGCAAAATCGAAGGTAGCACCACTAAAACAGGTGTCACTACCACGTCTCGAACTCTGTGGGGCGTTACTGTTATCTAGGCTCTGTAGAAACGTTATTAATGCCTTAAATATTTCAATTACCAATGTATATTGTTGGAGCGATTCGACGATTACATTATCTTGGATAGGTGGTCAACCAGCGCAATGGAAAACGTTTGTAGCGAATCGGGTCACGGAAATTCAAGAATTAACCAACAATTTTAAATGGAAACATGTAAGGTCTGAGCATAACCCCGCGGATGTAATATCGCGCGGATTAGATCCAAAAAACCTTTCGCAGTGTAAACTGTGGTGGAATGGCCCGACATGGTTGGCAGAAGATTCAGAAGGGTGGCCCAAACAACAAATTAATTATAACAAACATCTGGAATTGCCAGAAAGGAAAAATCAAACACTCGCATTTTATGTTGCAAGTAGTCTTAATATTTTTGACAAATTTTCATCTTTGTGTAAACTCAAACGAGTAGTTGCGTATTGTGTTCGATTCAAACATAATTGTCTAAATTCAGAACGTAGATATGGCCCGTTATCAGTTGACGAACTAAATATAGCAATGACACGTCTAGTGCAGATAGTGCAAAATCATGAATTTTACCAAGAAATAGCGTCACTTACGAAAAAACTTCCTTTAAATAAAAATAGTAGGTTACTCGCTTTAAATCCTTTTCTGGACGAACAAGGACTTATTCGTGTAGGAGGAAGATTAAAATATTCCAATTTAACATACGATCAAAAATTTCCATTAGTTTTACCAAGTAAACATCGACTAACGGAATTAATCATTCGCGAAGAGCATTACAAACATTTGCACGCTGGTACGCAGTATTTGTTGTCTTCCATTAGGTCACGATATTGGCCACTATCCGCCAAAAATGTAATTCGCAAAATCTTACGAAAATGCATAGTTTGTTTTCGTTCTAGACCACTTCATGTGGAGCAATTGATGGGAAATTTACCCAACGTAAGGATAACGCCAGCGAGACCATTTCAAAATACGGGGGTTGATTATGCCGGTTCATTCACAATCAAATTATCTCGGAACAAAACAACGAAATCATATTTATGTCTTTTTATTTGTTTAGCAACTAAGGCTGTGCACCTAGAGCTAGTTAGCGATCTAACCACTCAGCAATTCTTAAACGCTTTCAAACGATTCATGTCGCGTAGGGGTAAATGTTCAACAATTTATTCAGATAACGCCACAAACTTTGTTGGTGCGAAAAATGAACTAAGCTCACTGGTTCAACTGTTGTCCAGCGAAGAATACCAAACAAAATTACTCCAATATTTTACTAACGAATCTATCAAATGGAATTTCATACCACCTCACTCGCCTCATCATGGGGGTTTGTGGGAATCAGCGATTAAATCGGTCAAAACACACTTGTATAAAGTAATCGGCAAGGTACCATTAACGTTCGAGGAATTGTACACGATATTCACGCAAATCGAGGCATGTTTGAATTCCCGTCCTCTCGTTCCTTTGTCAACAGATCCTACAGACTTTACGGCCCTCACCCCTGGGCATTTCCTCATTGGCGAAGCATTGACGGCGTTACCTCAACCAAACGTAATGGACGTCCCGGCAAACCGCTTAACGCGGTATCAGCACCTCACCCAAATGGTGCAGCATTTCTGGTCACGGTGGTCCCAGGAATACCTAACACAGCTTCAGCACCGGACTAAGTGGAGAACCTTGCAGCCCAATCGGTTAGAACCAGGAACCATGGTTGTCCTGAAGGATCAACAGCTACCACCACTCAAGTGGCAGCTAGGGAGAGTAATTGAGTGTTTTCCAGGACGGGACGGATTAGTGAGGGTAGTGAGTGTAAAGACAATTCATGGGGTGTGTAAAAGACCAATAACGAAATTGTGTGTATTGCCTATAGAAACAGAACATTCGACAACGTAATTGGACATTATTAGTTAGGTGTATATATATATATAGTAGTAGGTAAAGTAGCCAAACATTATTAGTTTAAATGTATATAGTTTTGAAAGATCACAACCTTTCAAGGTGGGCGGGATGTTTCGTCCCATTAGTAATATTTGTAGTTTTTAAGTTTGCACTAGTTTTAAGTTGGTACCATGTAGCGGAAGGGTGGCAACCTGCTGTCCGCCATCCTGAAAAATAGTATTCTTGTCCTGGCGTTAGCGGTGGTTACACGTATCAAAAATAAAGTAAGTTTAACATTTTTTTTATCGTTTATTTGTGTGGTGCCAGGCGAGAGGCAACAGCTATCAGCTCGTGGTAGTCTAAATCAATCAAGGTCCTTCGAGAACGAAAACCAACGAAGAAGTTAGAAGAACAGACCAACGCGCGAGGCTCTGGGGTGCAGTTAAGCTGCAATCATCATCGCGGCCCTGTAATTAGAGCCGTAAATCATCGTGGTGGCCCTGCATTTCGGATGCCCCAACAGTTATTGAAAAAGTTACAGAAGAAAATGTTTTTAACGTCTTTAGTAAAGAAAGCGCATTGGAAGAAAAACAACTTTAGATGGATTAAATATTGCAGTGGTCAAAATTATGGACAAAACAAGTAAAACTATCTTCCTGTGTCTACTAATAATGAAACATCAAAAGGAAATGCCTAATAATGCGAATTACATAAGTTCGCAAAATCGGCAGTACTCCCAGGACAAATTATTGCTAGCCAAGCGCTTTACCCGCTCGGTTAAGAACGCTACATAACGTACTGCTTATCGTTAACCGAACTCGAACAAACTGTGCCCGATCAGCATCGATAAAAACGTGACACACGTAGACAGACACAACGCATATTTATACAGGGTGTTTCTTAACGCACGGAGAAGACTGAAAGGGTAGCCAGAGGTGTCCAAAATAAAGTAATTTTTTTAATAAACTTTGAATTAATGTGAATGTGAACTAATACCCACTTATTGAATAGTGCTGGTATTAATGAAGAAAAATTAGTTTTCGTTTCCGTAGGAACATATTTCTTACAACTGCTGATAATTTACTGTTAAGGTAGTTTAATTTTAAATTATACAGAAAACACAGTAAAAATAAGATAACTTTTTAAATAAAGAAAACGTTATTTTATAAGGTCATGCGGTAATCTCATACAGCATGACTAAAATCGGAAGCACAGCCGCCATGCATAACCCACATGTTACGGCGTACATCCAAAGAACCATCTTCTAGGAGCTCTGGCAGAACCCCTGACCCCTTGTAAAAACTGCAAATAAAAATGACCATTAAGGCATGCTGGTAATTCGTAGGGCCCTATTAAGATGTTAAAAATACCAGCCCATAGATTCAAACTAAAACGCTGCTGAAAGCTACTCTGGCGAATCGCGTGTGAATTTTGATCAGCCCATATGTGAGAATTGTGGAAATTGAGAACACCATTCTTAGTAAAACATCATTCATTCGTTACCAGTACATGTATTGGAAATTCTGCTTTCCCATTAGTGCAATTTATCAGCCATTCGCAAAACTGCTGCAGCAGTGGATAATCCGTAGGAGTCAGTATTTTTTGCAGATGATAGGAGTACGAACCATTGCTGCTCAATGTGCGCCAAAAACAAAATGGAGAAACTACAAATTGTGGGAAATTTGGCGTGTACTTGTAGTTGGATCAGCAGCAACCATTTCTAAAAGTTCTTCCTCCACATTCAAACCATATTGATTTGGTCTGCCGCCACCATGACCTTTCTTAGGTTTACCGTTTGACTTTTAATTTTTAACAATGTTTTGCGTTGTCATTAAAACGTGCAATTATTAAATAGCCATGATCACAAAAACAATGGGTAGTGATCGTAATATATCTGGTAAATAACCATGAAAAATTAATTAATGGCGCTGGTGGCACACATTTTTCACTTTTACGTTTCCGAAAATGCAGCGACAGCGAAATCGCCAATGCTGAAATGTTCGTTATTTTTCCAATGCATTTTTGCACTACATAATAGTAAGTATTTGCACCAAAGTTGAAATCGATAACTTTCTATTTGTGGAAATCAACATAAAAATTAAAAAACTAAAATTGAACGTTAATGCTTTATAACTTCTTACTGGAGCGACTTCTACTAAGGTATATTAGGTTTAATCGGTTTATTATATCTTAAACAATACCTATATGACCAATCGGCCTTCCATCCAGTTTGAAATACCCTGTATAAAGATATTTCATCGCTAGATTCTATAACCTACTGTATTAAGGTTAGAATAAATCGGTCCTAAACATGATTTGACATACTATCATTATACTTGCTTAGAGTTGATATAAGTTTATTCCATACTAGTGAATCACCCGACCTACGCTTCGGTTCGCTAATTTAAGAGAGATTCATTAATATAAATAAAAAAAAATACATCGGCCGAGAATCTAACCCGGGCCGCCCGCGTGGCAGACGAGCAATCTACCACGGAACCAAGTTGCTTCATTGAATAAGGCGCTGCTATAATGGTATATAGTGAATCACCCGAGCTACGCGTAGCTTCGTTAATTATACGATTTAATTAAAACTTTACTTTTTCGTACTTTTTTCAAAATAAAAACCGGCCTACGATCTAAGTCTAAAAATTAGCAAAATTTTAAACCATCATTCAAATTAATCAGTCCAGTATCTTCGGAGGAGATAACAAACAAACATACAAAGAGACCACCGATTTTATGGTATACATTTTCTTGAGAGAGATCATATACAGTGTGTCCCAGGATTGATGTTACAGTAAGTGAGACGGACTAAACATTTTTAAATTTTATTTTAAGATTGTGGGATTAGGTCCTGCTTAGTCTGAAGAGAATTTTAAGAATATTTTCAGTTTAAAAAAAAACAAGTCGGCCTTGACAGTGAAGCGAAAACTATTTTGGTTTCAGGTAAACTATCCTTTTTCTTCTTTATACGGCAAAATTTTACCAAGAATAGCTGTTCAGAATCATAAATTATGGCCCTATACAAAATTTCAGGAATAGCTACCTACTTATATTAAACCATTATTTTTAATAAATGCAATTTACTTGCAGTTACAATTTATATATATTTATTTAGGCTACAATACCTATCTCGTTATGTCTCAATAGTTTAATGTAGGTATCTAATATTTCACGTATTTTAACTGCTTAAAATGGAATTTCTTTAAGTGACTATCAGGTATAAATAAAAGAGAATTCCTATGTAACTACCATAATTTTCTTCTAAGGGAAGATGCAAATACGAATTCCGTAATGGTCGAGAGCGACAAGTAGCAAGTCCGATAAGGATTCGCATAACAGTTTTCTCTCCTTTTTACTTCTCGAAATGCTTTTATAATATTGTTCGGCAACTTTACAAGGTTTGATGGACATGTCTTATAAATTATGTTCTTCGATGCACTCCAGAAAAAAGTCTAACGCGGACAGGAGATCTTGCAGGCCATCGAACAAACAAATGATTTCCGTTGCACAAAGGCGACAAGGTTGTATTTACTATACGTATTTTTCAACAAACCTTCGGTACGGAACCATTGATGCTTTTTACATTTTATGTAGTTAGGTATAAAATTATAATTGTTTAGTAATTGTACAATAATTTACGCATCTGCTACAAGTTGTGAATATTTTATGTACAAATATGTTATTTATTCTAGACAACATTCCTTAAAATTAACGAAATTTTTCAGAAAAACGTACTATTCCGACCGTTCTAACCAAACTACAAAAACTCATATTACATCGGGGATAAATGTTATACCATTCCATTACAAATGATACTTTGGTTTGTTTAGTACATATTTAGTTGTATTAATAAATACAGAAATGAAACGTATATTCAATTTGCGGAAAACACAAAGGACGAACTCTAACATGTTATGAAATTGGCGGACCAGGAAATCTGAAAAACAAGCAACCCACGTCAAGCATTTAATGATGGCTACGAACATGCAGATAACCATAATGTGTTGCAGGTCATTAGCGGATAACGAACAAAGAGATGCCTTTTCCAAGGGAGATGCTTAATAATTGATGGTCGGTGTGGCTCGCATTGTATTCTTATCGCGCGGGTTTACACTCAATAACGCAATTTGAGATTTGTTAGGAAATCATTAATACTTCGCAAGGGGAGACAAGCCTGGAACTGAATTGGTTATAATCCTTAAACGACGCTGGCTGATTTATTTACAAACTTCTGGACCAGAGGTAAACTGATGTAACCTTAATGAAGGCGCAGTCGTATTTCCACAACGGTCTAAATGCTAATTAATAAATTGCTAACCAAATAAAAGTCGGATGCAAAAACAGTTTATTTAATCTTAATCTAGCAATATAGTAAAACATTATTATTAATTTGAAATATCTACATTTAGCTTACATTAGAACAAAATAAATATTGAATCATTATTTAATAAGTTAGTACACATACGGGGTGTCCGTTTTTCAAGTTCAACCATGAGAATCTGGATTATCGCATAAGATGCGATATCCGTTAAATTGGAATGAAATTGTGGAATTCCAGGCCAGTCAATATAAAGACGAGATTCAATAAAACTCATTTTTTCAGATATAATAAAATTGAATTGTTTGCTTGTACCATCTTTATTTTTAATATTTTTTATTCCATAAAAAGATTCTTGAGCTGAATGGTTTACTTAAATCTATAAGATACATACATTCCTACGTTTCATACTATTTGGGAGCTCTGCTTATTGGTGAGTTACTGTAAGTAGGTTGAATAGAATAACTAATAAATTATATACAGGGTGTTTTTGATTGTATATTAGATATTTCTAAGGCATATGGCGGTAATAAAAAGTATATAAAAATATATAACCTTTCTTCCTATTGTACACAGTAAGTATATGTATTGTAATTATATACACAGGGGTATAAAAATCAATATTAAAATGGGATTAAGGAATTACAATAGTTAAAAATAATCAGGATCAATTTAAAAATGAATTGGGAATATGAATAAATATTATGCAATTAGAAAAGAAAATAGAATTTATAATTGAGTAGAATATGGCTATTTGAGAAACCAATGGATTAAAATATAATGTAATATTTAAGGTTTGAAGGGAATGATAAATACTTAATCGAAATAAATTATTATAAATAGTAGGTAGAAATAAAAAAAAGTATATAGTGTGTTAAAAGTATAAAATGATATCGTTAAGGACTTTGTTTTTAATTATTGAAATAATATTGAAGATGTGTAGCAGTAAATAATTTTGGTGTAATTAAAAGTATAAAATAAACCCTATTTTAAAAAGTTATGTTTGGATATTAAAAAGAGTTCAGTGTAAAACTAAATTGGCGTGGTAATATGGAAATGAAATTTAACCTAAGAAGAAGAGAAATAAAACTAAGGAAGTGTACAAGTGTGTGGTAAAAACCTAATTGAAAAGCAGAACTAATCTACAAATGAGAAACAACTGGAGTAAAATACTAATAAGTGAAGTTTATTGGATAATTACATTTGACATTGTAGAATATATTGAATTGGATTACTTCGAGCTGTTGGTGCTAAGGGAGAGTTCCAAAGGAAGACCATCAGTAGAGGAAGCACGTTTCAGGAAATTGGCGGATACTGTGTTGGAGTCAGGTGGCTAAAGCTAGGATCTCTTTGGTTACATGCTGTGGAAGAGTTTGTATCCCTAATTCTGGTCAGTTGGACATCTTGTCTGTCATTGGAGCCTTTCGTTGTGATTGGGGACTGAAGAGGTTGGAGTCGTAGGCAGAGTGGAGCAGCTTGATTAACATCCAGGACATTGTTAAGTTCAAGTGAAAGGTGGGTGATATTAAGTAGTAAGGTAAGCACTGAAATAAGAAAATAAAGACTAAAAAGGTGAATTTGTTATTAAAGAATTACTCACTGGTTGATATTGTTGTGTGGCAATGAAACGATATGGTATTTGTCATTTAATTTTCAAAGTCGTTTGACTTGTGATAAAAAAATAAAAAATCAGAACATCAGATTCCCTGATTTGCAGGAGCTAGAACAAACAATAATTATTGATATTCAAATCATAAACAAAGCAATTTTAAATTGATAAAAATATAATTCATAAACAGATCAATATCACTATATGTGAAGGTATAGCAGTATACAAAGTAGGTATTTTTTTATTAGACTCATTAATTGAAAATATCAGTGTCCCATAATTTGTCTGAAGTGCCGCTAATCTTAGGATATTTGGACTAAGGTTAAGGTGAAAATCTAGGGGTAGGTGAGGCGCATCTATAGATGCCGTGAGGTCCGTAGCCTCTCCCTGTTCAGGACCGTAAGTGGTAATAACTACATTATACACAAGGTAATTCTTTTAACGCAGAACTCAACGAATTTGGGCCAGGGAAGATCGATAAACAACCCATTTCTGTGAGGTTAGCAACCGAGAGATGTAGATGATGACATAATACTCCCAAAGCCAACATATTGCCTCAGAATGGGACGAAGAAGCAACAAGGCAGAGAAAAAGAACGGTAACTAGATGCGCATTCTGGAACATTTTAACATGGAAAAAACCAAGAAATGCTATTGAAAATGGAAAAATACAAAATTGTGTACACTTGCTATCAGAAATAAGTAAAAATGGAAAATAAAATAGAACATACCCAGGATGAACACTGATATACAGCGGAAACGACAAACATAGGAGAGCGAAATCAAGAGTAGATATTTTAGTATGGAACAGATACAAGAGAAGCATAGAAGATGTTAAATACGTTAATGAGAGAATACTGAGAATTACTATAAACCTGGGTAACGAAAAACTACAATTCTAGAGCGTTTATGCACCAGGCTTAGAAAAATCCCAAGGAAGAAGTTGATAATTTCTACGAGGTGTTATGTTAACTTTTAATCTTAAGCGCTTTTACCTTCAAGCATATTACGCCTTTGAACACCACCAAATATTTTCGATCGCACATTCCTGTGGGAGCTTTTGATGCTTTTCCGTTGTGCCTTGTGCTAGAGGACAGTGGTATCACTTTTTTATTAACTTTTTTACCTCCAGTCTTCTGATTACAAGTTGCTGGACTGTGATCGGGCATTCAAAAGTCCAGACGCTCGTCACTTTATATCACATTTACCAAAATCGATTTTAATTTAGAAGATTCGCTTGTGGAACGCCCACAAAACCTTGGTCGTGAAAGAATACCAAATGTGTATCTAGACATTACAGTTTGCCGCTATGGGAACGACAAAGCGCGGTGACAGTGAAAAGAGCTAGATGACCGCAAAGCCACAAGTAAATGTAGAAGGGTAGGACGGCACTTATGTGTTGCGATCAGAGGAAAACAGACGTAAAGCTTTGATATCGAAGGGCTCCGGGTTATTGGAGTGTCAGAACATTGGCTTAAGGAGCTATATGTGCAAGTAGATTGTTGTTATAGTCAATGTGTCGTATTTGGCGGTTAACCATTTCTTCGGAATGAATTTTTCATTGACAAACGACGCCTCAGCTTCTTTTATTTATTACAACTCCCCTGCGTCTACCTTTGCTTGTGAGAATTTAAAACAACGGCTTTTGTAGTGTGTGTATATGCCGGGTCAAGGCTTCGGCCTGTTTGTTACAAATTATTCTAAAAAATTGCTGACGAAAAGGTCCACCGCTCCTGTATATTTTAATTCACCTCCAGTAGTAGTAGTAGTAGTAGTGGGGAGACCGAAGTGTAGCAAGTAAGCCACCATAGGCCTTTTTTGCCAACCCCATGCCATCCCCTCAACCACCTTTATTATCGTCCTCTTCGATGGGCTCTTCTTCCTGCTTAAACCTTTCGGATTTTGTATTGATGATCACAATATCGGCCCAGGATAGGGAGTTCAACTCTTCCATTCGAAGCGTAGCTGCTGCAAATGTTTTATACCTCAGTCGCTGATACGCCTCGCATTTTCCCAAGTAGTGAAACGATGGTCCCTCATCCCTCCCACACAAGTGGTCTTGAGCAAATGGGATTTTCCTCTACTCCTATCAGTGCCAGTCTTTAGTTTACAGTGGTTTGTCAAGATTCCTATCAAAAAATTTGTGGTTCTCCAGCTTCTTTCCATTAGCTAGACCGATTTCTTGGAATCAAATCCTGCTATGTGGTACTTTGCCTGTCGACAAACCCTGCAGCCTGCACCCTTTCCACTTTTCCTAGCTGTTCTTGTAGGCCCACTCGGTTAGGGCTGCTGAGACCTACTGCCTTGTTATACCCAGAAGGGGTTCCGGTCCAAAACAAGTTTCCTAGGCTCCGAGTTTGGCTAGTTCGTCTGCCTTCTCGTTACCTTGGACCCCTATCTGTCCCGGACCCATACGAGCTCGACGTTCTTTTCCCTTGCCAATTCAACTAAAGCGTCTCCACATTCCTGGAGAAGAGGTGATCTTGTCTTGGTCGAAAGATTGCTTTTAATGCGGCGTGGCTATCAGAGCAAATATAAATTTTTTGCACTGGCGATATCCTAACCTCGTTTCTTGTTACCACCGATAGGATGGCATAAACTTCTGCTTGAAATACCGTGGTGAATCTTCCTAAAGCATAGTTTTCTTGTGCCACTCGGCCTTCCATATAAATTCCTGCTCTCGAGTGGCCGTCCATGTAGCATATTGAGGCATTCGGCTGGAGCTTAACTCTTTTTTGCTGCCACTGTTTTTTTGTTGGGATAATGAAAGAGTAACCTTTTTCTAACCTTAGCCGGTCCTCTGCTTCAGTTACCCTGTAGACTGATAGATGTATTTCTCTAGCAGCCACGTCGGCGGTCCTAGCATAGCCTGTGCGAACTCCCTGGTCATTCCAAAGCCCCGTATCCCGGGTTCTGAGGTGGGTAGTCATGGCCTTTCTCTTTATCCAGGTGTCAAGGCCCTGGAGTCCCAATATTACCTCAAGTGTGACCGTTAGGGTTGTCCACCATGCCCCTGTAATTCCGAGACATGCTAGTCGTTGGACCTTTGCCAATCTTACGAAAATGCTGGGGCGCTCTACACTAGGCCACCAGACCAGTGAGCCATACTGAACTTTTGGCTTTACTACCAATGCGTAGAGCCAGTGCAGAATCTTGGGGTTTATCCGCCAGTTTATGCCTATCGCGCAACTGCAATAAGGTCACTATCGACTTGCTCACAGTCCTGTAGACATGCAACCTTCAACTTAGTTTGCTGTCGAGAAATACTTTCCGGTACTTGACCTCTTGCACTAATCTAGTAGTGTTCCGTATATTATGGGTATCCTCAGACCCTAAAGTTTCCTTCTTCTTGTGAAGAGAATGATCTCAGTCTTTAGTGGGTTTACCGACAGACCTTTCTCTACACACCATCTCTCAATAATCCTGCAGGATACCTGTATTCTATCGCAGACTACGTTTAGGAACCTGCCAATGTTAAAAAATACTGCCAGGGCCACTTCCCTATAGTGTAGTGCCCCTTCGACTTTGTGCACGACGCCGACGGCGTGGAGTGCAGTTTTGGTCGATCTTCCACATCTGTATGCGTGCTGGTTCCTGTGAAATGGGTGTGTTGTTATTACCCTTTTCATTAGATGCAATTCTATTAAACGGAGTACTAATTAATAGTGTGTGGTATGCATACGGTGCTGTCGTACATGCTAACATCGCGGAAAGACTGTAGCAACTAATAACGAAAGTGACTCGGGTACATATTCAGTTCAATATGCGGTTAAACATAAACAAGACTAAAGTTGTGATCCACTTTTACGAAATTTGAAAAATTTGAATAAGAAAAAAACTGTATTTAACCGTATAAGGAATATGTTGTGCAACTTGAATATAATTCTTCATCTTCGAACTCTGAAATGTTGTATTCTTGGTGCTGTTGGATGGTGTGGAGGCTTGTACTTTGACCGACGCTGCATGCAAACGGTTAGCAGTTTTAGAAATGTGGTGCTATAGGAGCATACAAAAAATTTCTTGGACCTACCTTACGACAAATGCAGCAGTATTCCGACGTATGCAATAGTAAAAAAATTTGGAAACACTCAAAAAACAGAAACTGACGTACTTTAGGCATGTTATGGGCAATAACAAATATGCAGCTTATCATGCTGGGAAATTTTTAAGGAAAAAAAGGACCCGAAAGACGCCAAATATAATGGCTACAAAGTTTAAGGTAATAGAGGGGAATAACATCGATAGACCCTTTTCGTACTGGAGGCAATAGAATTAGAAAGTCCATAATCATCGCCAACATCCACGGAAAACACGGTACAAAATAGAAAAAGAAGCATTTAGATAACCTATAACTTTGTCGGTATTTAGTAAAATGTATTCTGTGTTCGGAGAGTTCTGCATAGCCAAGATTAGTTGTTTTGAATGTCTATCTCTTTCCCCCTAGATTTACAGGAGCTCTATTATTATTTGTTTTTGCTGTGTGCGTTTGTTTGACTATACTTGAGTCGCCGAACAGATAGGGTTGAGCAGGCAACCCAAATAACATATTACAAAAGTCGCTGGATAATATTTTAAATATAATTACTAAAAGGATCAGAAATGGACACCCTTATAATTAGAGGTAATTTCAATTGACATTAAATAACTTTTTGGGGTTATGATGCAAATAGAGATTTCGAACAACTTAGAAGGTAAGCGTGACATTTGTGTACTTTTAATTGAAAATGTTTAGGCCTGTGGCCTGGCTCTTCCTAAATCTCATTATTGGCTGCGGCGTCGGAACCAAAACAAGTTGAAGTTTGTAGTGTTTTCTTTGAGTTCCTACATTCAATAATTTTCAAGGTCTAAATTGTACATTTCTACTGCTGTTTTCACAGATACATGTAAGTATATAATATTGACTTGTAAAGTAGTCTCTTAAGGAAATTTTAATTATTCATAGAGCTGCCTGCATTATGGGTAACCGTAAGAAACTAATTCGTAGTCAAGGACGTGAAAGAATCTATAGTGACTACAAATTTATGAAGGAAAAATCAAGTACGACAAGCAACCGATTATGGCCTAAATACAGTTAAGCGAATTGTTAAAGGAGGCTAACAAAGTGGCGGAAGAAAATTTACAACACCAAGAAATCAAATTACTAAACCTAGCTCCAGGTCATCTGTCGATCAATATGAAGAAGAAGTAATCTGAAGCGTGATCTATAACTTTGCCATAAAAAGGGACCTACAATGAAAGCTAGCTGTGTTCGAAGTCGAATAATGTTTAAATCAGGACTTAAGAAACAGGTGATTACCACGATGAAACGAGCCATCAAAATTATGCAAGTGCCGAAAGAAAAATTATTAGCAAATCTTAAAAAAAAATCTCCCCATGTGTAAGTGCAACCAAAGTTCTTTCAGGCTTTTAAAAAAAAATTAAATTACTAGCTTCTTAAAGCGTTTTATAAAACCACAGAAAAGACCAATTTTTAAAAATAGGGCATTAGCAATCAATAACCACCACTGAAAGTTTTAATTTTTGATTTATAACAATTGTTAGAAAACCCCGCATTATTTTTTTAATACTTCCAATAACTGATATATCAAGATTATTTATCTAAGAACCCCGTGTAAATACTTTTATCAGAAAAAGAAACCATTTATTTATTAGTTAATGTAATAACACTTAATGAATACAAACAATTAACATTATAATTCGTCACTATCTGGTTCCGAAGATGACGTATCCGAATCTTGCCCTAAATGTATTACAAGTGGCTGCACTTCAACCCATGATGTCCAACTGCCACATCCGTTCTTCAAGTTTAAGAGTATGGTCAACAGCATTTTTCCAATTTTGTGGAATTACATTCGTTACTACCTCTGAAAAGAGAGTTTTTTTACATCAGATATCTTAAATGTAATATTTTTTCTGGCTACTTTTCCTTCTATTTGTGCCCATATAAATTCAATAGGATTGGACTCGCAGTGGTAGGGGGACAACCTAAGCACTGTTCGATTAGCAGCCTGTGCCAGGTTATCTACTACACATTTGTCTTCCTGTTTGTTTTGGTTAACCAAAGTCATAAGTTCTGCTTTTAGCATGTAGTCTTCATATGCGATATTCTTGTTCTTCAGCCAATTTTGTATATCTGCCTTCTTCGTGGAAGATATTAGAATTTTCTCCAGGTTTCTAGTATGATAAGATGCATTGTCCAACACTATCACACAACCTTCCTCTAAATTAGGCAGAACTTTCTGGAACCACTCCTCAAAAACCTGTGAATAGATGTTTTCATGATAACCCCCTGTTTGCTTGGATTCGAAGACAAGTAGTCCATTGTCCACAAATCCTTTATCAGAGCCAATATGGAAAATTATTAAGCGTTCCCTCTTCTCCGTCTTTGTGAAGGGTTCCAGTGCCATATCCTGTGAGGCCATCTTTCCGCATCCATCCTTTTCATAAACTTATACCTATCAGTCTATTAATGGTTGAACTGCATGGAATTTTTCGATTCGTATATTTTACACTAAACAAGGCGCTTACTTGATGAGCGGCATTTCCACCATAAACCACTTTATTATTTCTTCCTTTTCTTGAGTTGAATACATTTTGTATTTAATTAAATCCTGTTTCCTATAGATGCTATTTTTTTTAATGTTTCCGGTTCCGGAAAATTATAAACGACGGTATGTCAAATGCCTACAGCATTTTATCTAGAAAAAACTAATACGTTTTAACGAGAACAGAATTTAATAACCAGTTATAAACGTCAAATAGCAAAGACAAAAGAAAATGTACATGTTGTTTGTTTAACATAATTCCAAGGCATCAGTGATTTTTAAAAAAATTGCATTTTTCTTTCGTTGCTTTATACGGTTTAGAAAAAAGAAAAATTGTAAACAATAGTATGTACAGATGCAGTATTTTTTTTCTCTACAAAAACTTATTTACACTTTAATTTTAAAAAAAGGGGAGCCAATAATCAAACATTAAAAATTTACCATTGAAATCCCTACGCTGCTCGCGCAAGGCACCACCCTGTATAAGCTTCACATTCATAGGTGATCGTTGGGATCTTTACTGCTAGGTGGACAGTTAGTTTTGCGTCCATGGCTAGATCATGGTTCTGGGATACCCTACACCGTACTTTTCAGGACTTTGAGACAGCGCCTATGCTACATTTTTTCACCCACATAGTTGAAAGAATCTGCTTATTTGAATTGATGTCTGATACTGTTTTACCCTGTTGGTTGGGATTTTATATGCAAGCCTAAGTCATCGGAGACCCAGTTATATGTGTTCAAGATCTTCTGAATTGCTTGGGGTGTGTATAGGTACTACTAGTGCACAGACATCAGTATACATTAATTTGGCTATGTTGCAAGACCTTGTTTTGTAGTCGGCATACAGGCTGAATAGATTAAATAGTGTAATAGTCCTCTATGTAATTGCAAATGTTTTCCCTTCAGATTTCTATCTACAATGACGGTGAACGCTGTCATGAATACATTAAACAAGCGACGGGTCAGAATGCAACCTTATCTGACATATCTGTCTTAGTTTCAAATTAGCACTCTAATTTACCGACATCAAATACTTTTTTTATTCGGTCCCTATAAATACATATTTATATTTGCCTTTTTAATATTTCTCTATTGAGAGTCTACTGATTTTTTTTCTAAACGGATTTTATTTCACTGTCATTATCCTAACAGAATAATCACTAGGGTCTGCATATAGTTCATAAAGTTTATAAATGAGTTGCTTGAAGCTTTGTTGCACACAGCGGCTCTAATTTTCTCCGCTTTCATAATAATTTCCCACGCCATTTTCCTTTACTACCTGGAAGTTCTCCAAAATCATGGCAGCAGACATCAAGAATGATTCTAAAATACAGTCGCCATTCGAAATTTATCAGCTGTCAGCAATATCTTGTTCTTCCCCTGCATTGCTTTTTAGTTGCTCTGTGGACTCTAGTGTTGATTCAAGAATTCGACCTCTTGAATCTTGGGAAGATACGATTTTTAGCAATTCAATTGCCGTGTTTATTTTTTTTAACACTTATGGTCCAACTACAACTGATCTTAGACATATTTACACGTAAGTTAAGTGCGGTTTACAGGCTAATAAAGGCGACTTACCTCAGGAATCTTTGTTTGTTTAAGGACTACAATTTTTCACAGGTATCCACATGGCTTCTACCGGGCATTCCATTCTCACGTCATCGAGTTCCTTCGAATAACAGAACTACATTATAATTTATCCAACTACTGCACATTGTTCTTACTTGCAATGCAAAATAATACGCAATTCATTACAATCCATACCTAGAAATGTGTATTTCAACTCTTTGATATTCCGGTAAATAAAATATTGTAATAGTGACCATAATCTAGACGGCATACATATGGACACATACGCGGAAGATTCGAGAATTTGAAAATGGCTCAAGAATAAAGTACTGTCGACATATTTCTATATAAATAAACAACTTAATATTCAAACAGTTTTCAGACATAAACATATGTCTTATTTTATTCCTATATTTTAACCAAATTTTAACAAGTAATGGCTAATGCAGGGTTTAGGAGAATAATGTTACCGTTTTAACAACGTTATAAGTTTGGACAGGATGCAATCAGTGATATTAAAGATCAAACATGTATTAGACTCTACATACCTTTAGGTTTGATATGTCATTAAAAATAGATCGCTGGCTTTTGCAACCAAGAATTTTTGTAGTCGAGCAATATGCAACGTGCGTTTCGATTGGATTTTGAGGAAATCAGTGGGGATGCACCATCTCGACTGGCCATTCGCAGATGGGTCAGAAAATAGCAAGAAAATGGATTTGTTAGAAATGACTAAAAATTGAACGAATTGCATTTGAGCGTTACGGCGATATTTCCTGGGCATCAAGTAGACCAGACATGACAGTCTTTTTTCTATAAAGCTAGCTGAAAGCGAAAGTTCTCTTCCATACGTTTAATTAATACAGACGAGTTAAACAACTGAATTCATGCCAGAATTGAAGCTACCTCCGATAAAATTCTGTTTAGTCATGGTAAATTTCACTGGACCAGTTCGGGAGTGTATTGAAGAAAATGATAGTCAATTGAAAGGTTTGATAATAGGTCGTAAAATCTAAATGTTTATAGAACAATTTGTGATAAGAATAAGTAATATGTTTCGTCTTGTTCAAAAGTTATCACGATCACGATCAGCCTATATCAGTCCACTGCTGGACGCAGGCCTTCCCTATTTCCTTCCACTGCTCTCTGTTTTGTGCTGTGGCCATCCATTTGATTCCTGCGGTTCTTTTGAGATCATCTCTCCATCGTGTTTTTGGTCGGCCAATACTTCTTCTTCCTGTTCTAGGTCTCCATTCCGTTAGTATTTTGGTCCATCGATTGTCTTTTAGTCGTGCTATGTGGCCCGTCCAATTCCACTTTAAATATGCAGCCCTTCTTATAACATCGTCTACGCCTGTTTGTTTTCTAATCCAGTCATTTCTTTTATGGTCTCGCAAAGTTATTTGCAACATCTGTCGTTCCATAGCCCGCTGTGCAGTTAGCAGTTTACTTGCATTCTTATTTGTAATATTCCAAGTTTCTGCTCCATAGGTGAACACTGGAAGAATGCACTGATTAAATACCTTCCTTTTTAGGGTCATAGGTATGTCAGATTTGAATATGTGTTTGAGTCTGCCAAATGCACACCAGCTTAATCTTATTCTTCTCGTAATTTCTGGTGTTATATTATCCTTTCCGTTTGTAATCAGTTGTCCCAGATATATATAATTATCAACGACTTCTAGTGGATCGTCTTTAACATAATACGGATATTTTGGTGCTCGTCTATATTTGTCATTATTTTTGTCTTGGTTCTGTTAATTTTTAGGCCTACTAACTGAGATTGTGTGTTTAGATAGATTACTATTTCTTGCAGCTCTTCATTACTGCTACTTATTAGTACGATGTCATCTGCAAATCTGAGATGGTTCAAGTATTCACCGTTTATCTTAATCCCTTTCCTGTCCCAATTCAGTTTCTTAAAGATGTCCTCCATTGCCGTAATGAAGAGCTTTGGAGAGATAGTGTCTCCTTGCCTTATTCCTCTTTTAATCGATATAGATTTTGTGTTCTCCTGCATTTTTACGTACATCTGGGCATTATTGTAAATGTTTTTAATTAAATTGGTGTATCTTCCGTCAATTCTGCAGCCCTTTAGAGATTGTAGAACAGCCCATATTTCGATGGAATCAAATGCTTTCTCGTAGTCGATAAAAGCTATGTATACTGGTACATTATATTCCTTTGTCTTCTCCAATAATAATCGTATGGTTTGTAGGTGGTCGCATATGTTGAATCCGCTTCGAAATCCTGCCTGCTCTCGGGGTTGATAGAAGTCTATTTTATTATTTAATCTATTCGTTATGATCTTCATAAATACTTTATACAATTGAGAGAGCAAGCTTATAGCGCGATAGTTATCTAATTTTGTTATGTCCCCCTTCTTGTGCAGTAATATTACCTCGGCTTCATTCCAGTCGTTTGGAATTGTTTGTTTTTCTAAACATAAATTGTATAGATTCTGCAATTTTTCTATTATTAGTTGCCCACCTTCCTTTAACATTTCTGTTGCAATATTATCTTTTCCCGGCGCTTTGTTGTTTTTAGTACTTTTAATGGCATTTTCAACTTCTTGTCTAGTTATCTCTGGTATATCCTCTGAGCCTACATTTTGTACGTTGAGTGTATTAAATCTATCTTGTGCAGTCGGAATAGGCAGAACTTTTCTACTATAAAGATCTTGATAGTATTTTTCGATTTCGGTTATAATTTCGATTCTCTGCGTTAGTAGTTGTCCGTCGTTAGTTTTAATTTTCATTATTTGTTTGTTTCCTATTGAAAGTTGTCTGTTTATTACTTTGGGGCCTTTATTTTGTTTTATTATTTCCTCTATGATTCTTGTATTGTGTTTTCGAAGATCTTTTCTGATTTCTTTCCTAATCACTTTATTCAATTCGGCAAATTCTATTTTGTTTTGTAGGTTGTTTGATATCATCTCTCTTCTTTTTTGCATTAAACCTTTCGTTTCCTGACTAATTTTGCTATGAAATGTTTTTGGTTTGTTGGCTACTGTTGTTGCGGCTTCTTGTATTGCATTTGATAATGCTTGTGTCTCTTGTTCCATTACTGTTTTCGTTTTTAATGTAGTCTCTCTTGTTTGTCGAATTGTTTTTGTAATTGTAATTGATATTCTTGTTTGCGTTTTACCAGTTCCTCGTGGTTTATTACACAGCATTTTTGTTTAAGCATTCTTACTCTCTCCCAAGCCACATTAATTTTTACTCGAGCTCGTATTAGTCGGTGATCACTACCAGTGGAAAAACTGTTTATAACTGAGACATCCTCAATAATGTGTTTGGAATTTGATAACATGTAATCAATTTCATTTTTGGTTTCTTGGTTGGGACTACGCCAAGTCCATTTACGTTCCTCTTTCTTTTTAAAGAATGTGTTCATGACGTATAAATTGTTTTGCTCTAGATATTCCAGCAACTTATTTCCTCTTTCGTTACGTACGCCTATTCCATAGGAACCGACTCTATCTTCGCTGTCTTCTTTTTTTGTACCCAACTTTGCGTTGAAATCGTCAATTATTAATAAATATTTCGTAGGGTTCTCCTCTAAACCCTGTGTCACTTCTTCGTAAAATTGATCTACTTCTTCTTCCTCGTGTGTGGAAGTTGCAGCATAAATTTGTATCACCTTTAGCTTGATTTTGCTAGATATTTGGAGGATTATGTAAATTACTCTATCAGAGATTGTACCAAAATGAGTAACATTTGCGATAATTTGTTTGTGGATCATAAATCCTACTCCGTTTATGTGTTCATAATTTTTTCCCTTGTATAGTAGCGTGTCTCCTGTTTTGAGTTTATTGCATCCTTCTTCCTTTCTCCTGACTTCGCTTAACCCCACTATATCCCACTTTATGTGTTTTAATTCTTCTTCTAATTCCTCCAGTCTGTCGTTGGTTGAAAGAGATCTTGCATTGTATGTTGCAATGCTTATTTTTGTAGTTTTTGTAGAGCTGGATTTTGTTCTCGCAGATTTCGTCTTCAAGTGGCAGTCTAATTTCGCCCAGCGATTTATAGCACCCTCTGTCTTTCTCTGTCTTTGACCACTGCCTTGACCATTTAGATCCGGACTGCTGGAAACTGAGGGCCTCTACTTCTTTCGTTTCGTCATAGGGAGTGTTTAGCCATAAAGCACCACGCTGGCCAGGCGGCTTGGTGCTTGCATTTTATACCTTCTGCCAGGTTTGGAAAGGTACGGGTGTAGGTGGGGTTAAATTCAGGGATGGGTAGGAATGTAGGTTTGGACATGACTCTCCCTCTTTGGGGTGGGGGAAGTTGAAAGAGAATCAAGGCTTGCGTGTGCAGGGTCGCATCTCTGAAGTAGACCTGTCCTCACCGGAATCGCAAGGAATTGCTACTCGCTACACAAAAGTTATGGCGTTTTGAAATTGGTAACATTATTCTGCTGAACCCTATATTACCATACAATAGTACCCTCATATTTCAAAATATACAAAAATGTTATTTGTGAAGTTGCTTAGAGTTGAAGGAAGTGGCCAAATACGAAGCGATGGCCACCTACCCCGAGAAACAATTTCCACTGTTTTTTACCAATCTGTTTATTACGAAAAATAAGATACTTTAATGCTAACTTATTATCAGATACAATAAGGATGTACAATCGAACTTGAGTTTTGCTCACCTAGTAACTACAAAAGTACGTCAATCGATATTAGTGTTAAATACCTCATTTTTGGGGTAACGTACATAGAATGAAATTGTAGAAGTTTCAGCATTTATTAATTTGATTGCTAAATTATTTTGTTATAATATTTCAATTAAAATTTAAAACTGTGTTGAATTGTGGTTGATGTTCAGATAATTTTCTTGAAGATACCTGTGTTTTTTACGTTGGACTAAACAAATGAGATCTTTTAGTTCTAATTTCGATTAACCTAATTTTCTTATTGCTAGGTTAGCGAAACTTCGAAAGTTCATCTTTATCGTATCCGATAATAATTTAAACTTGAAATTTATCTTTGCTGAATAATATAAATTCCCAATACAAAATCTAAACAGTAATCAGAGACAATGAAAAGTCTCACATCATATTCTTGTTCTTTAATTGTTATTTTTAAATTTAACATTATTTTCGTTGCAACCAAATAGCTCCTTCTCGTTCTCTGCAACTAGCCTCTCAATCGTTCTCTGCAAAGGACCTTCTACTCGTTCACCGTCATTGTCCAGCGTTTAAAACCAGTTATATTCATTCTTTAACACAGCTAATAGTCCATAAACTGTTACCTTTATATTCTCCCATATTTTCACTTAAGTGTAGACTATCGTTTATACGTATATACGAAGGTCTACACTTCAGTATAGAATATAAATGTTAGTTGTATATTATATATTGTTGGAATTTGTATATTATATTATATTAAATTTCGTTGAAGTAACCAGGTAATAAAAAATAAACGGGGTAATAGGAAATGATAATGATAAAAAATAGCAATTAATTTTGGGTAAACTTTTATTTGAAAATTGTAAAACTGTACTTTGCAATCTGCGATACTGCGGTACACTGCGATCGCTGCAGCTTGCCATCCGCGCTAGCTGTGCTCCTCGGCCAACTTCGCACATTTCTGTTCCCTGCGTTGAATACAGTGCGCGTCAATCGCTTCACCTTTCCGTTGCACTGGCTGCGATCCGCATCGAACTTTTTTTTCTCGATGTTTATACTGTATGTGTTGTGTGCCATTTTGTCAAGGATAAATCCTGAGCTATGTGCAAATTATTACTTTCATCTTTTCCCCAGTTAAAGCAGAAATAAGCAACATTTTATTCTTTTAAGATGCTCGCCAGGTAGTTTCTGAGGTATATCGCCAACAGACAGATGAACCGACGGACAAATAGAGAATTTTTTTTTCACCATCTAAGAACCCTGAAATGTGAAGATTTGAAGAATCCCAGGCAGGTTTCTCTTCTGAAAGACGAACAATGTAAGAAATAAACTAATATTAAATAGAAAAAAAAGTAGGAAAGCATGAAAATATCGTAGAATATAAAGGTAACAGTTTATGGACTATTGGCTGAGTTAAAGAATGAATGTAACAGGTTTTGAACGCTGGACAATGACAGTGAACGAGTAGAAGGTCCTTTGCAGAAAACGAGTGAAAGGTCAGGTTTTTACAAGAGCCAAAAAATAAAGATGATGAGAAATTCTTCCCGTTAAAAAATCTTAGAACCCTATTACCATCCCTACGAAAACTATAAACAAATTCATCAGGGGGTGAGGGTGGTCTTAACCCTTCTCCAATTTTCTTTGGCTTTCTTTGGTTACTGAAAGTAGTGTAATCCTTTGAAGTACCCTGATGCCAAATTTCATACAACATTGTTTTAGGATTTTTAAAGTAAACTTTGAACTCGTGTCACGGACAAACGGTACATTTTGGTATATTATATAAGTTGGGTCCAATCGACTTATTTTAACCTACAATACGTAGTAGCTCTATATCCCAGCTGTTTTGGGACACCCATAAGATTAAACGCAAATAGTAATTTACGTTACAAGTATATAAAGTTTTCAGTACGAGTGAAATGTTTCCGTTAGGCCGTTAGGCCGAGTCCGGAATTTCGAGACGAGTACGGAAAAGCCACTTTCATACGAGTTTCTTGTACTATTTTTTCGTATACTAGCACACAAAACGGAAAAATAAATGTATCCTTTCATGTGAATTTGCCGTAAAATTTATTAATTAGAAAGGTACACTTTGCGGCATTTGTACGGCAAAGTAAAATTTGTACGGCAAAGTGCTACTTTGCAGTACGAATACCGCAAAGTGTAACTTTCTACGTAATAAATTGTACGGCAAAGCAGCTCTTTCAATGCTAGTGTACGAAAAATAATGTTTTCTAAATAATTCAATTGTAAATTATGTCCTATATTAATCCTTCAACTGAACTGGTATTATTGTTTACTTTTATAGCCTAACAAAGTGTAAATTATTAATTTTTTAATATTATTTTAAAAAGTAGGCTTTTTAAAATTAATATCAGGGTGTTAAGTACCACTTTTTTCACTCAGTGAAAGAAAGTGACACTTTGATTTTAATTTTGGAATGAACGAATTTAGAAGAAAATTATTATTTATTCATTTATTCATTATTAGTTTAATTTTGATGTGAACAAATGACAGATTTTAATAAATAAAGACGTTTCATTAGTTATCAGAACTGACCAACGCACTTGATTAAAATGGAGGCAAATCCAATTTTATACAAAATAGGGTTGGATTTGAATATTCAATGAAATTTAAAAAAATCTTATAGGCAACTCGTGTTAGCGTGCTTTTTTTTACGCGCTCCAGACTTGTGAAAAAAAGTTGCACTTCTAACACTTGAGGTCTAAATAATAATTATTCTTATTCTAATTAAGAAACATAATTATGACACTATTTTAGTAAAATGTCATGTCAAACTCATTTATGCGAAACATGAGCATGTTTCGTTTCTGCATTGCCGCATTCAATTCTTTTTTAGTTATCTTGTTAGATTTTCATCTCTTCAACAGATTGAGCATAACAATACTGTCAAAACGAATAGCTTCTACATATATGTAATTTAGTAAAACCGATTTTTTGTCAGATATAGGCTGTATACCACAGAGAGCTTACGTGGTTGTTGTTATTGAAACAGATAATACTATAATGGATGATCAATCAATATTTCAATCTGTTAGTATTTTTAATGCAATAGGAATGTAAATCACACACTAATAGATAAATTATTACTATTTTAATGTAGTAATTCTTTATCATAATCATATTCTTAAAAATACGCTTTGTATAAATAAGTATTATTTCAAGAGCATCCTAATTTTCCTTTAAAAAATCGTAGCATTAAATGATATTCTTTTTAATAACTACTAATAAAATTCAATAGTTGATGAATTGTAATATTCGGTAAATTGTGCTACAATTTTGAATGGCATAAAATTATCTCAGTGTTAGAATGGTTTCCGAGATATTTATGCAAACGAAAATAAGCGAACAGGCGCTGGTGCCAAATTTGGCACTCCATCAATAATTTAGGGATTCCATTTGTGCTTTACGTCAACGGCATCACGTAAAATCTTGATTTCAAAAATTCTTCGCACATCGCGGGACATTGCAAACCTGTAACGAATCGCAAACGAGGCCGCTGTATGTTAAATATGTTCATTTTTTTTCTAACAATATTATTGTAACAGATTTCTTATTGTGGATATAAAGTCATCTGAAATTTAGATATTAAAATTTTTCACCTCTTATAAAACGTAAGCCTGAAAATTTATATGTATTCCAAATCGTATTGATAAATTTGGAATAAAACATTATCAGGCAAATGTAGCAATTGAATCACTGTTAAAATAATGTGTTTGATTGTTGCAGGTACGGAATGATTTCTTAGATAAAGTGTATGTAATTATGCTAAATAAACAAAACTTGTCCTGGATAAATGTGTTCAGAAAATTCAGTAAAATATTCGATTTTCTGACAAACTTCTGACACTTTTCTTTTATTTTTCTAGTGCATTTCATAATTTTTATTTCTACGATTGTGTCAAAATGACAACTTTATACAGTTTCTCACAGTCAGAC